>MASP02000936.1:0-17686 GCA_001693025.2 Colletotrichum lindemuthianum | reverse complement strand
TTGAACGCGCGGGGGCGCAGGCTTTCAAAAATAGGGAGGATTGTGATGGGCCTGGGGGCTATAAGGCCATAGGTAGCCATGAGGCCAACTGGGCCGTACGGAGAGGCTACATAGCCACTGGCTGTATGTAGGGCTACAGCCTTACGTAGCCACGTATTTAACTGTAGCGTAGCAAGCCAGTTACAGCAGCAAGACAAGCCAGTTTTTCCCTTCGTTTTTTATCCCTTTTGATACAGCTATATAGCTACGGCTGTATAGCTATTACAGCCACTCTTTTATAGGGTTCTTTTATTTGTTTTTATTATTATTATTCCACCCTATTTCAGTATTGTCGGTTACGCCATACCGTAGGGCATACGGTAACCGTACGCGCTGCCACGTACGTAGTGGCATGCCCTCCATAGCCCACTGGCCACGGGTGCCTGGCACCCGGCGCCAGCCGTAGCCTNNCTGTAGATCTAGAGCCTTACGTGGCGCCGCGCGCCACGTAACGTAACAATAACAACAACGAATACTAGAACACTAGTTTACACCCATACGACGAGATTACGTACGGTGTGTGATTACCCTGATAATTAAACTAACACTGATCAGTAGTTAACCTAACCGTTATACTACTATACTGCAGATCAGTAAGGTTTATTACGCTAGAAGAAGTAATTATGAAACTCTATACCTGAGGTCTATATAAGGCAAAAGATTGTGAGATTATTACTTAGACGCCTCAGACCCTCCCCACTTTAGGATCTCGCTAGGAGCCTCTAAATATATACTAACCCCTTAAGGAGATTATTATTAAGGAGTTTAAATTCACACCCTCACTCTAGTTAAATTAAGGTACTCCCCGCAGCTATACTGAGGAATTTAAATTTATATCCTTATTATTACTAATAGGAGCATATTCAGCAAACGTAATAATCTTCCTTAAGTAATACTAAACTTTTTAGTATTAGAGATTTATAGTATCTCTAGCTTTAACCCCTCGAGAGACTTATATAGCCTCTTGAAAACTCTTCCCCTACTTCTCTCTATATAGATCCAGCTAAATTAATAATTCTTCCTTACTTCACACCTCTCTAGTCTTTATAATAACGTCTAAATTAACCCCTTCAGGTCGGACGCTTACCTAAGACACTCCTACACTAGTAATAACCTTACCTATAAGTATCCCTATACTAATAAAGATCTCATTTTACCTAGATCCAGAATATTTTAGATAAATCCAGAAAATTAACTATAACTCTATCACAATAAACAGCATCAGCAAGATTAATACTTACCTAAGATACTAACTAGCTTTTTACACCTAACTGGAGCTCTATAGCTAAAAGTTATTTTGAACGTTCCAGGATAATTTCGTTAAATAGCCTGAGGCAACATAGTAACTAGGTAGTATTAATATAGTCTGCTACTTTAGGAACTATCTTATTACTTATAGTATTAAAATTAAGCTAAATAATAAATATCTCTACTCAGTTTTATACTAGGTTGCTCAGTAAAATAGTTTTACCCTATAGATCCTTCTAGAGATTAAGGATTTTTATTACTACTTTCCCCTATTAAGAGAGAACTTCTAAAAGTTTCCAGAGTAGTTAGATAATCTTATAATAGCTAAATAGCATATCTTATTACCCTCCCGTGAGGCTTAACCTAAGGTTGAAAACTTAACATAAATAATACTCCCACTATAAGTAGTTAAAGAAAAATATTTACTACTAACTTAGCTAACCTAGATATTTATAGCCTAAGGTGAGAGACCTCTATTTTAACTCTCAGTCTTACTAGCCCTCTGTTTCTCTATATTAAAGCCTCTCTAACAGTAAGAAGACTATTAAAACTATAGCTAGTAGCTACTCAGGCAGTATAAATAATCTCTATAAGCTAACTTCACTATCCTTTTTAATAATATATCTACTAAATATATTATAAACCTCACGAAATTATATAATAAAACTATAAAATATAATAGAGGCTTCTATAATATCCTTAAGTTAAAGATCTATATATTCTGAGATTACTATTTTAAGCTTAATATCCTATAATATATATAGGTAGAGCTCTTTTTAATTATACTTAAAGACGACACTCTCGAGTTTTATTTTAACTATTTAAGTAACCTAAATGCTAACCTTACGTTTAACTAAATAGTTTAATAGGTTAAGAATTACTTTAAGAATAATAAGAATTAGTAGCTTTACCTTTCTGACTAGTAAAATACTATTTTTCAAAGTATTATTACTGAGAATCCTGATAAAAGTAAAAAGGAGGCCTTTAAGCTCCTGATCTTAAAGTTTATATATATCTAAAAAGCCTTCCCTACTAAGATCTGGATAGATAACACCTTCCGCCTCCAGCTTATAAGTATATATTATAGTATACTAGAATATTAGTTAGCTTTCTTCAGTTCTATAGTAACCTCCCAGAGTCTTTATAACTAATTAAGATCCACTGTAAGTAATACCTTATTAATCTAAAAGGCATAATATATATAAGATAATAGAGATAACCACTAGAAGGCAGCTAGAAACTAATTTTAGACTAACTATATATATAATTTACCTCGAGGTAACCCTTAAGACTATAGCTATACCTCTATATATATATAGCCTCACGCTCCAGGTGGCTGTTACTTACTTCTAATATCCACACGCAGCTATACTAATTAAAAGTATTATATATATAGTAAACCCGGTTGTTAGTCTATAAGGTATACTCTCAAGGAGAAACATACCTTATTTAATAGGTATAAGTCAACTACTAACCCCAAGGCACATTCTACAGCAATATACTAAGCCTTCCTCGCAAGCCACAAAAATATTAATAGCCTTAATAATAACAGCCTTAAGGCTACACTAGAGGTTAATACTAATAAAAACGTTATTACGTAATACTAGATAAGTATTAACCTTAAGGAGGACTACTCTATAGGATCTACCTTAAAGATATTTTTTATATTATTTTACAGTGAGAAGCTTATTACTCTAAATAGAAGTAAAATCATAAAAATCCTCTAAGATTAAGTAATAATCTATATCCTCACTAAAAATATCACTATTAGTAGTAAACTTACAGATAATATTATTACTCCTAATATCTCTATATATACCTTCACGCTCGAGGGCTGCTACTTAAATACCATATTTTAAAGTATTTTACTTAACTTAAATACTACTAGCTTCTTAACTGTAGGATACTCCCAGTTTACTATATTGAAGTAGTCAGTTATCCTCTCTATTACTCTTACACCTCTGTAAGGTAAACTAGTTATAATATACTTCAGAGGAGCTACCTCTATTATAATACTTAGAATAATTAATATATCTATACTACTTAACGTTATTACGTTTTATATAGTCTTATATAACATACTTTTCCTACTCTACCTTATAGATATAGATCACCTTAGTATTACATTCAATAATATCTATAATAAGCTCCGCTAGAGTAAAAAGATTATACCTGTTATTCAAAAATGGGGATATCTATAGATACTTTTTAATAAGGAGAGAATAATTACCTCTATATACCTCACTGAGACAGAGATACAGAGACTCTACTGCCGCTTCGGACACCTAGCTATAATACACCTCTATAATATCCTTAATAAGGTAGGATACCTAGTTGAATAGTATACTCTTAAAGCTCTCAAGAGGTATTACTACTACTACTAAATACATAGCGCAGCTCCCTTACGCTTCCAATTTACTATTCAGAGTGATATTAACTTCAACTTTAAGATTATTATCAACATTATCCATATTAACAACCGTAACATACTTCATATTATTAATACTGCTACAGTATTTAACGTTACTTAATTTCTATCTAACCTATTAGTAAAGATAATATAGAAGGTCCTTAAGGTATATTAGATTAATATATACTAAAGCCTTCTTAACTATATTACTACTAATATAGATATAACTTTTTAATCTAAAAACTTCAGATTAGAAGTAAAAACTATAGGATTAATAGTTTATATTATACTTATTAAAGTATATAATAGTATCAGTAAAGTTAAGCGTTACTATATACTCCTCCGCTATATATACGAAATTTACTATATAGAACTTCCTACTACTATTTAAGAGATATCCCTTTAGGTAGTATATAAAGTAATTAATAATACTGCTAGCCTAAATAGTTTTATATCCACCCTACTTATATTTAGAGTATACTTACGTCTCACGGAAGATTCAGCTTCCTCTCTAGATATTATTGCCTGGGCTCGAGCTATACGTAAAGCTACGGAAGAGGTCCGCCATAAGCATACTAAACGCACTATTAACACCACTTTAGTAATATATAACAGCCCCAATACCTCTCGTGTGATAATCCTTCCACTCTAGACTCTTATATATATATAGCGAAAGAAAAAAGGCTAGTAAAAACTATACCCTCTCGTTACTACCTACAGTGAGATTTACATTCTTAAGCTTCCTTATAGCCCTCAAGAGTTTTAATTAATAGCTATAAAATAGTATTTTAAAGGCGACAAACAAGAAATTAATAATAATGCAGCTGGAGCTATAGCTTCATGAGAGCTAGTATTTATAGCTTTATATACTAACCCTCAGCTAAACTAAAAATCTCTAAGTAACCTAATAGTAAATAGAGACTTATAATCCTATATAGCCACTCCAATTTCATCCATAACTATCCCTAAAGCTTCAAATATATAGCTAATATCTCACACTACCTCTGTCATAAAAGATAACAATACCCTCCCTCCCTAAGTAGTTAGCAATTTACTACCTTAACTACAAACAACTTAGATTATACTGAAGCCTCTAAGTTATATAACTTACAGGTATACAGTTAGTTTACTACCTCCAGAGTTTAACTAAGAAGCTTATTTTATAGTATACCTTACAGCTAAGGAGTAATTAGATCTAATACTCTTACTTACCTTCTATATAAAAAGTGTAATTATAACACCTAACTTACTATTTAAAAAGTCAATCAAAAAAGAGGTTAAAAGTATTATTAATAACAGTATTGTAAAGATTATCTAATATAATCCTATCCTCCACAAAAGCTACAAACACTTTAAGTCTCACATTATTAATAAAATTAAGAATAAAGATACTAATAAAATATATAAGAAGTCGAAACTTATAATCTAAAGTTTCAGAGACTATAGCAAGTTCGAGATTTTAACGTAATTACTAACGATCCAACAGAGTAACTAGCAATTAATTTTAACTATAACTCTAATCCTCCTTAAATATAAAAGCATAATAATATAGCTTTATAATATTACTTAAACCTACACTTAAGCTAAAATAAAGCTTATAAAACATATTATAACTAATCTACTTTTATATCTTAAAGGGCAGTATCCTCTAGACTCTATAATAATTATTATTAAGCTACTCTACAGCCTCACTAAAGCTGGAACCTACTAGTAGGTAACTTACTCTACACACCACAAGAAGCAGTTATAAATAGAAACTTTAATATATAACTTATACCTCCTTATTTCATACACTCAAAATAACACCTTCAGCCTCATCAGTATATAAACTAATAACACCCTCAGTCTCTCCAATATAGCATTCTCTCGCTGAGAGGATAAGGAGCTTAAAAAAGCCTTATTTAAGGTGAAGCTTAAAATTATACTCTTAGAGACCACACCCCTCATATTTAATAGAGGTATCCTATCACTCTATAGTAATTACCTCCACTTACGCTAAAAGTACTAAAGGTAAAAGCTGACCCTAATTAATATACACACCACACTTAAGGCACTCAAGAAAGTATATATTAAATAACATACGTATAGTATATACTTTACCTCTATATACTAACTGGAGGCTTTATTTAACCTCTCACGTATAACATAAAAATAATAACCTTTAAGTGATGACGCCACTACACTCAATAAATAGCTTAAGTAGCAAATAGAGTATCTTAACTAAAGCTTTAACTTTATACTACTTAACCTCTCTAAGGTATATTTTTACATTTTTATTAATAGCTTTTTTACTAATAATACTAACTTCTTATCTTAACTGGAATTTATAATAATTCTAAGCTAAAAGACTATAACTAGCAATAGCTAGTTTAACCTCCATAGTAACCTTATACACTACTTATCTACTAAAAGTAAGAAAGTTACTAGGAGTATACTTACTTTAGAGATCTATACTATAGTAGCTAATACAGACTTTACCTACACTATAGTTATATTACTTAAGAAGATCCTTAATCACTAAAAACTCTCTTAGATCCTAACTATTATATATACTAACTTATACTTACTTTATAAGTACCTTATAAAGTTTAATACTACTAAAAAGAAATATCTAATAATTAATATTATAGTATTAAGATAGTTATATAAATACTATAAGCTCTATAAAGTATAATAGATTAACAGAGATAATAATATCGCTAATACCTTTATAAAGAGCACTCTAAACTATACCCTCAAGAGATTTATTAATTTAAACTATATAACTATTTAAATAGAGGGATAGGTAACTTAAGTAGAGTAGATAAATAGATATTCAGACGTTATTTAGGCAAAGAGTGTAGATAGCAAAAAGCACTATTTTTTATGTAAATAGATAGGCACTAGAGTATACAACAAAAAGAAAAGTTGCCAGTATTAGTTACACTATACTGTAGGGTATATAGTAACTATACACACTGCTACGTATATAGCAGTATACCCTCTATAGCCTACTAGCCACAAGTGCCTAGCACCCAGCGCCAGCCGTAGCCTAGCGGCATAGCAATTAGTAAGCAATTACCACACTGTAGATCTAGAGCCTTGCGTGGCGCCGCACGCCACGTAACGTAACAATAACAACAACGAATACCAGAACACCAGTTTGCACCCATACGACGAGATCACGTATAGCATGCGATTATTCTAACGATTAAACTAACAAGTATCCTAATAGTCCTTAGAGTATTCCTTAGAAGTAGAGGAGAAGCTGCTAAAGCTTTAGTATTTTTATTACTTCTTAACTACTTTAGTTATTATAATATTACTCTCTATATTATAGGTAGTAGGTTTCTAGTAGGATAGTTAATAGTATACTGACGCCCCCTTTATATATTTAAGCTTCTAAGCTATATTTTAAACTTTAGATAACTAAAATCTATACTCTGTGGGAAAGTTAACTATAATAAGTAGCTTCTTAAAATAGGGAAGTAAAGTAGCCTCTAGTAGGGAGATCTAGACTATATCTAACTATATATACCTTTTAGTATTAGTTAGAATCTTTTTAAATTAAAATAGAAAGGTAGTTAAGTATTTATTTTCCTTCTGTCTGAAACTTTATAGTTAGATAATAATATAAAACTAACTATTAGGATCTAGATAAATTCTATCTAAGTAACTTATAAAATTATTTAGATTATAAAAGTTTTCCAACCTTTCTACTATATAGAAAGTTTTAACTACCTACTGAGGACTAAAGTCTAAGTAGGAGTAAATTAGATACTAATATTCCTAATTACTATTAAAGAAATAGTAATTAATCTTAAATTTAACTTTTATCTATTAGGTTTATATTTAATATTCTTTCTACTTACCTAAAAACTTCAGAAATAGAGAAAGAAACTTCCTCTAGTAGTTAGCTACTAATAGAGATATAGTAATATTATTAACCCTAAAAACTATTATCCTAATAGATATTATTCTGGGGGTTACTAGAGTATCTTAATATAAACTAGAAATATCTATTATAGTAGCTACCTAGGAGTTACTACATACTATAATATCTTATTTTACTAACTTATATAAAAACTTATTAATTCTCTAGTAGAGAGAGCTTGAAATATATTATAATTACTATTAAAGTAGTTTACTTATAGAGTTACTACCTATAAGGATATCCTGGGGAGCTCTAGTATCCTCTATTATTTTTTATATTAGTTAGTTAGTTATCTATTATATAGTATCATATCCTAGAAGTTATACTTAACTAGATTATATACTTAACCAGTAGGAAGCTATATTCTACCCAGTATTATCTATATAATAAATAAAACTGAGTTCTAAATATATAAAAAGCTAGACCTAAGTTTATTTAACTGGAAGGTAGCATAAAATACTGTTTATTTAGAACTAAAGAGTAAAAGAGAAGCCTTCACAGGTGCATAGAAAAGTCTCCATATATAGTGCTATATAGGGCCCACTGGAGCCCCACCCGGGCGAGGGGGTTAACTTCGGATGCCTAGGTATAGTCCTAACTGAATATCCAGGCATAACCTATGACAATAAGCTACTAATCTTACTAATTATAAACTATAAAAATAACTTAACTAAATAATTTTATAAAGTAAGAATTATATAAATATAATTATTTATAAAATAAAGTTATTTATAGTAATTATTTATAGTAATATTAAGCTAATAAATAATCAATTAGATAATTTATTATCTTTCTTAAGTTTTTAATTCTTAAATTCTAAAAGTTTAAAAAACTTTAAGAATCTACTCAACTACAGGAAAAACCTTTAAGATTTCTATAAGATATTTATATTTAATACAATTTAATAATTATTATATATATATAAACTAAACTCTTTTAGTAAATTATTAATATATAATTCTAGAAATAGAAAACAAACTAGAAAAATATAATTTTAAATATAGAATAGAAGGTTTTAGATATCTTACTTAATATTATAAAGCTTTTTATTCTATTTACTAATCTTATTAGTTATATATAGGATATTATCTATAAAATGTTAGACCTAAACTTATTTAACTGGAAGGTAACGTAAAATACTATTTATTTAGAACTAAGGAGTAAAAAAGAAACTTTCATGAATATATAGAAAAGTCTGTATATATAATACTATATAGAGCTTACTAGGGCCCCACCTGGGCGAGGAGTTTAGCTTTAGATACTTAAGTACAGCTTTAGCTGGATATCCAGATATAGTCTATAATATTACCTTCCTCCTCCCTAGCTGCCACCCAGTTAGAAGCTATAAGCTGGATCTCTATTATTATCTATAATCAGTCTATATATCACTTTATATTACTCTAGAGCTACTATATCTATAATAACGTTAATAGGCTCCTATATAGAGTTTATATATTCTTCCTATTTAATAAGAGCCTCTTATTAGTATCCTCTCCCCACTTAATATATCCTTATAGTAAGAATATTTTCAACTAGCTATTTAACCTCCCTATTATTATCTACTAATAGTAATAACTAGCTATTAATTATAACCTACCTAAGCAGTAGATTAGTAGTAACTCTCTAAAGTAAATTTATATAAAATATAAATAAATAGACTCTAAAGTATCTAACTTTATAATATATAGTAAGAAGATTTTTATTACTATATACTTATAATATAGTTAAATTAGCTTTTAGTTTAGTCTTAATAACTTATAGTTAGATATATTTAACTATACTTTATTACTAACTTAATACTAATCCACAGGAAACTAGATCTTATTCACCTAAACTTCTAATTTCTACTAAATAGTAACTATCTCTATATAAATATATATTATTACTAACTATATTCTCTTAACTAACTAGTAAATTATAGTTTTACTACTACTAAATAATTCTATATACTCCTTAGTAATTAGAATAGAATTAATGTAATATTTATAATTTATAAAGAAAAATATAATCTCTATTATATTATACTATTAGTTACAGAAAGTTAACTATATAATAAATAGTAAATTACTTTAGTTATTTTAGAATTAGTAAGTAAATACTTTCAAAACTATTTAGATCTCCTAGTTATACTATTCTATAATCCTATCAGTCTGCAGATAGTAACTAATATTTAATAGATATATAATATCTATTAACTTATAGAATTCCTTCTAGAAGTAACTTACTTAGTTAGATTCTTTATTACTTATAATAAGGTATAGTATTCTATAGAACTTATAGTAGTAACTAAAAAACTACTAAATATACACCTCTACCTCTATTATATTTATCTCCTCTAATATAGAGATCTTACTTAGTTAATTAATAATAATCTAGAGGTAATAACTACTTTATCCTTTTATAGAAAGTAGGTTAGTAATAAAGTTTATTAATAGACTAGAATATAACTAATTAGATACTAATAGGAACTTTAGGAATTCCTTCTTAGCTTACTTTTAAATATAAATATCCTTATATATATTATAGTTATATATAAATCAGTAGATATTCTATAACTATTCAGACTAGTAGAATTATCAGCTTATAATCTCTAGTATATTATTATACCCTAGGTAGCTTATAGGAGAGAAATTATATAACTCCTATATTAGCTTAATCCTAAGCTTATTAAGGAGGCTATTACTCTTTTTACTACCTAGTATCTAAAGTTTCTCTCTGAAGGTAAACTATCTTAATATATTAATAGTATACTTAGTAATCTAGATTTTAATATAGAAGTTAGAAAGAAAGTTATACTCCCTCTACTAAACTACTATAAAAATCTATTAATATAAAGAGTCTCTCTTAGTAATATAGTTTTATATTTCTTATAAATCTAGTCTTCCCTTAAAAACCTAAGTATTAGTAATACTTACATACTCTACTTAGGATTCTGTAAGAATAGTAGTATCTAGAATAATCTATATTACTTATCCTTATTACTTCTTATTATCTTACCCTTTAGAAGTATTCTATTCCCTCTAAGAGAGAGTATCAGAAGCTACTACCTAAACGTCCAGCTAATACTTAAAGTAAAAATTATATTAAGATAACTCCTCCACCCACTAGCTCTACCTCTCTATAAGCTATTATTTCTTTATAAAATACTTAAAATCCTTATAATTAATAAGTACCTTAAACTTCCTAATACTCTACAGCTTCACCCTCCATACCTATAAACAGACTAATACTATAAAAAGTTCCTTATTATAAATTAGGTAATTAAACTCTATAGAGGTTAAATATTAAGAGTAGAAAGCTACTAAATACCTCACTCCAGCCTTATTATTATAATAAAGTTAGGCCTGTAAATAGCCTATTTACGTAATATAAGTAGCCTCATAAGTATAAATAGCTAAGTTCATTACAGACAGATAGAAAGAATCAACTTCTCTTCTCTCCAGAATCTAAAACCTACTATTCAGATCAGCTTAGCTTTTAGACTATAGATCTATAAATATAATTCTATAGTTTTAAAATATTTTTTTAATATTTTCTATCTATTTTTACTTCTCTCAGGTTTTATAGCTGGAAGTAGTTAGTTAGTTTTAGTCCAGATAGGCCTTCTTAGTTATAACCTATTTTAATAATACCTAAAGGCAGATTATTCTACTCTTAATCTTCAAAAACTGAGATAGAGAGATACTTCTATACTATCTTAATAAATAAATATTAATATAATATAATAAACATATAATATATTATCCTACTATTAAGAAAAAATATATAAACCTGGAAAATATTTAGAAACTAGTATTTATATAGCTTCACTAAATAAATTTTTATAACTTTATATTATAAAATTATTATTAATAAGATATTCACAAACCTAACTTACAGGCAGACTAGGAATTACTCCACTAAATACAACAGAAAATAATTATAATAATAATTACAGAATAATTAAGAAAGTAATCCTACTAAACTAATAAATATAGCAAAATTAACCTATTTATCTAAAAACTAATAAAAAGATAAATAAATAGACTATTTAAATACCTCTAATATAGAGAAGACAGCTAGATAAAAAGGAAAACCACTATAACTCAAATACCTCTAACGTAGAGAAGATAGCCAGGTAAAAAAAAAGACCACTGTAACTCAAATACCTCCTTTTTAGAGAAGATGATATACTAGGATAGTTATATTCAGACTTTTAGATACCTCCAAAAAAAATCTTTAGGAAGATCAACTAGCAGCTTCATATAGAATCAAATTAAAATATTACATAATAAAGATAAAAAAATAGTAAAAAACCTTAAGTCTAACTCTCAGGAAAGATATAACTTAGAGGAACATCCACAGCTTAGATTAACAACAATACCTTAGAAGGATAAAAAAAAAAAAAACAAAAAAAAAAAAAACTTTACTTCAGATAATATTCACAGATCCACACTTTAGTTATTACACTCATTCAATTATTTCCTTTTCTTACTTCAGATAATATTTACAGACCCACACTTTAGTTATTATACTTATTTAATTATTTCCTTTTTTTACTTCAGATAATATTTACAGACCCACATTTTAGTTATTACGCTTATTCAATTATTTCCTTTTCTTAGTCTGGATCTTCTATTTTCTTACTACTGAAGCCTCTTTTAGGTTATAATAAACTTATAGTAACATATATAGCTATAGCTACGTTACAGCTATATATATACCACTCTAGGGCTCTCGAAGTCTCACGAAAAAGAAGAACAAAACCCAACTAAATAAGGCTCTATAGTTACGACAATTTATTAATTATTATATATATAAGACTATATTAAAAAAAATATCTAGTTCGAAAGGAAAGACCACTCTAGGGAGGAAGAATACTCCTAGGGGTAGTATATATACCCCATATAGCGACTTTAATAGACCTCCAGCCAGGGGAGGTAATACTTATAGATACGAAAGTGGTTTGTTAGTATAAACGATAAGGGCTTCGTGGCTAAGGGGTTACGTACGTACGTATAGCTGAGGGCTATGGTTCGAATCCGTTTTTCGACTTTTTTTTTTACCCTGCGGGGCTAGTTAGGTTTTGGTTGTTTTTGTCTGGATTTTTGAACACGCAGGGGCGTAAGCTTTCAAAAATAGGGAGGATTATGATAGGGTTAGGCCTGTAAACAGCCTATTTACATAATATAAGTAGCCTCATAAGTATAAATAGCCAGGTTTATTACAGACAGATAGAAAGAATCAACTTCTCTTCTCTCTAGAATCTAAGACCTACTATTTAGATCAGCTTAGCTTTTAGATTATAGATCTGTAAATATAATTCTACAGTTTTAAAATATGTTTTTAATATTTTCCATCTGTTTTCACTTCTCTCAGGTTTTATAGCTGGGGGTGGTTAGTTAGTTTTAGTCCAGATAGGCCCTCTCAGCTATAGCCTATTTCATTATCTTAAGTTAATATACCTCTCAGAGTATACCCCAAATAGTCTATCTCTATTATTATTCAAATATTAGAATTAAATATCTATAAGATTAATTCTATAGTGAAAAATTATTTTAATATAAGGAAAACCTCCTATTATTCTAATTCCCAGTTAAAAGAAACTAACTTCTAAGTTAGGTAGTTTAAAAATTTTATAATAATATTATACTAAAGTATAAAGACTTTATAGTAATTTATAAACCTAAGGAAACTATAGATACCTTTTAGTAAGTTAGGAAGAAGTTAGTTAATAATAACTTCTAACTTCTTAGAATTATAAGAGAGACTTTTTCTAGCTAATATAATAAATCTAATATATTTAACTATAGTAACTAAGAATTTATATTTCTTAGGATCTAACTTAAATCTTATATTAGTAAGGTAGCTAAGTATCTAATAGATCTTTTTTTTATACTTCTTTTATAAGCTACTAATATAAATAAGGATATTATTAATATATACTATAATAAAGTTATCTAGAAACTATTATAAATAGTTATTAATATACTATTAAAATATAGTAGGGATATTAGTAAATCTAAAAGAGTATACTATCTATTTAAAGAAACTATAATATATCTAAAAAGCTATTTTCTCTTAATTTACTTTATTAATTCTAATTTTATAAAATATAATAATAATATTAAGTTTAGTATATTAGTAGGTAGTAGTAATTCTCTAGAGGATCTCTAATATAAAGAGGAGGAAGTAATAATTTTTCTTTATAATTATATTAAAAGTTTTATAATCTATATAGAAATATATTCTTCTATTTAGCTTCCTTATAGAGAAGATTAAGATATTAGTAGAGAAGCTACTTATTTTAATTAATTTCTTATTAAGTAAATCTTCTAGGATCTTCTTAAATATTAGAAGCTCCTCCTATAATATATTATAGAGAGATTCCTATAGGAGGTCTAGTTTCTACTCTTTATTATTAGGAATTAATAAGATATAATAATCTATTTCTAATTAGCTGGGGGGTAGTTAGTATACTAAATCTAGATAGAAAAAAACTAGAAATTCTTTTAAGATATTTATAGAAATATAATTCCTTAAGTTTACTTCTACTTTTAAAGTTAATATTTTCTTAATATCTACTAGACTAATAGATATAATTTAGTAGGAACTTAATATCTCACTAGTATACTATATAGTATACTAACAGATAAATATAAATAAATTAACACTAAGTAGCTAAGCTAACTGGATCTCTTTAAGCTATACTAACTTATTTTAATATTCTAAATATATTATTATACTATCCTTTCTATATATTATCTATTAGGCTTCAGTATTATAGATAATATAATTATCTTTTATCTATAGCTACCTAAAATATAAGAGTAACTATAGGCTCTCTATGATATAGATATAAATCTTCTATATATAGCTACTAACTTCTAAAGTTAGGATAGCTACCTTCTAGGTATTACTAAGTAATAACTTAGTAATATATTTTTTATCTATCTTTTTAACTTATTAACTAATAAGAAATAAAGTTTCTTTATAAGGGAGATATTAATAATAATATAAATATTATAGTTTATATTAATAAGTATATTAATAAAGTAATTTCTATTAATTCTAGTCTAAATAGTAGCTAACTACTAATTACTTACTTATTTTATTTCTTATTATTTCTCCTATCTTATTATTTCTACTTTAGTTAGCTCTAGAGCCTAACTTCACTCTAGAGTTACTTTTTTCCTAAATTCTTATTATTATTAAGTAGGATAATATTATCTCTCTAGTTATCCTCAGTATAATCTGGAGTAACTATAGTTTTTATAATTTTCATACTAATTTTCTTATATTCTTAGGCTCTATAGTTTCTATAAATATAGTTTTTCTTACTATACTTAAAGTATTAGTAAGTATCTTAATAGTTTTTAGAGTATTCCTTAGGAATAGAGGAGAAGCTACTAAAGCTCCAATATTATTATTACTTCTTAACTACCCTAGTTATTATAATATTACTCTCTATATTACAGACAGTAGGTTTCTAGTAAGGTAGCTAGTAGTATACTAATACCCCCTTTATATATTTAAGTTTCTAAGCTATATTTTAAACTTTAGATAACTAAAACCTATACTCTATAGGAAAGTTAACTATAATAAATAGCTTCTTAAAGTAGAGAAGTAAGATAGCCTCTAGTAGAGAGATCTAGATTATATCTAACTATATATACCCTCTAGTATTAGCTAGAGTTTTTTTAAATTAAGATAGAAAGATAATTAGATATTTATTTTTCTTCTATCTGAAACTCTATAATGAGGTAATAATATAAAGCTAGCTATTAGAATCTAGGTAAATTCTATCTAGGTAATTTATAAAATTATTTAGATTATAGGAATTTTCTAGCCTTCCTACTATATAGAAAATTTTAACTACCTACTGAAAACTAGAATCTAAATAGGAGTAAATTAGATACCAGTATTCCTAATTATTATTAAAGAAATAGTAGTTAATATTAAACTTAATTTTTATCTGTTAGGTTTACACTTAATATTCTTTCTACTTACCTAAAAACTTCAGAAATAGGAGAAGAAGCTTCCTCTAGTAGTTAGCTACCAGTAGAAATATAATAATATTATTAACTCTAAAAGCTATTATCCTAATAGATATTATTCTAGAGGTTACTAGAGTATCCTAATATAAACTAGAGGTATCTATTATAGTAGCTACTTAGGAATCACTATTTACTATAGTATCTTATTTCGCTAACTTATATAAAAGCTTATTAATCCTCTAGTAGAGAGAACTTAAAATATACTATAATTACTACTAAAGTAGTTTACTTATAAGGTTACTACCTATAGAGGTATCCTGGGGGGCTTTAGTATTCTATATTATTCTTTATATTAGTTACTTATGATATAGTGTTATATCCTAGAAGCTATACTTAACTAGATTATATACTTAACTAGTAGGAAGCTATACTCTACTTAGTATTATCTATATAGTAAATAAAACTAAATTCTAAATATATAAAAAGCTAGACCTAAGCTTATTTAACTAGAAGGTAGTATAAAATATTATTTATTTAGAACTAAGGAGTAAAAGAGAAGCTTTCATAAGTGCGTGGAAAAGTCTGTATATATAATACTATATAGAGCCTACTGGGGCCCCACTTAGGCGAGGAGGTTAGCTTCAGATACCTAAGCACAACCCTGGCCGGACATCCAGATATAGCCTGTAACATTACCCCTAAGTATATTTTTACCCTCCTTTAGATTATTTCACTATATTTTCAGATATATATTATTACTCTAAAAGAGAAAACTAACTATGATAATTATAGTTAGATATTTATAATTACTAATATAACCTTAAATAGTTAGAATAAATTTAATAAGTATATTAATATACTTCTTAAATTAGATTCTTTCTAGGTTTATAATATTATTACTTTCTTAATTCTAATAGTTAGTATTTTAGTTTCTTAGATATAGAGTATTTAATTTAATTTTAGTTAAACTCTTAAAATTTTTATAGATAATAAAATCTTTTAATAATAAGTTAAATAAAATTTCATTAGAATCTATATAGACTAATACTATCTAAAAACCTAACTAATTATCTAGTAGACTAATAGTATTTAATTATAAAGCTTATTTAGCTTTATATAAATAATATAGTCTAATAGTCTAATAAAAAAAATTTATAGTAATTAATTATAGTAATTAAATATACTAATTATTTTCAGGATATTTAATTAAGAATATAGTAAACTTAAGATATCTATAATAAATATTTTAATATAAATATATTTATCTTACTTATTTAATTATAGAAATATTCCTAATATATTCTCTAGTTATACTTACTAGTGAAATAGCTTAAACTTTTTAGATAAAATGTAATTATAGATATTCCCAGTTTAAGAGTATTTATATTATAGCTATAAATTATCTTTATATTTTAGTTATATTTATTCCTCTTAAATATTTATTTAGTTTAGTATATAATATTTATTACTATTTCTAATTTAATCTCTTAACTAAGATAATCTTTAAGCTCCTTACTATTAAGGTTAAATAATTAAAATAAATCTAGCTATCTTACTTTTAGCTAGAAAAGATACTTAATAAAAAGGATAAAATTATTATTATAGCTAAAGAATATTAATATATAATTTATATTACTTTTAATTATAACATTCTTTTAGATAAGGTAAAAATAAAGAATTATTTTTAGGCTTATTAATTATTTACTAGCTTCTCTATTAAGATTCTCCCTAAAGAGAATATTAATAAAGATATAATTAGTAATTCTTCTGATAGAGAAATAAATAAAAATAATAGCTAAAATAATAATAAAGAGTTTAGTATTTAAGATTCTAGAAGGAATTTTCCTCCTCTTCTAAATTTTCCTCCTCTTCTGAACCTTAAAAATACTCTATTATAAGATTATATAGTAGAACTTTCCTCTAAATAATCTTCTTAGAGTAATATTAAGAGTTTTTAAAGTTAAAAGCTAGAGAAAAGAAAGAGAATTATAATTATAAAAACTACTAGTTAGTAACCTTTATAGTAATTATTTATATTTATCTCTAGTTAGATTATAGTAATTATTATTATCTTTTTATATTTATTATTTTATATATTTC
>MASP02000935.1:746-12617 GCA_001693025.2 Colletotrichum lindemuthianum | reverse complement strand
AATTTAAATATCTTAAGAGATTTAATTACTACTAACTATAGCTACTCTATTTAAATACTTATGATAACCTTAATATCTGTAGTCTTAATATCCTCCAGACTATATTCTACCTACTTCTAAGATAAAGATTCTCTACTATTAATATAAGCTAACTTATAAGCTTTATATAAGTATAATAGAACTTAGTCTGTTTTTATTTGTTAATAATCTTAATATATTAATTAAGTGTAGCTAATATATAAATAATATTTATATAGATATAAATACTTCTAATATAGCTAAATATCCTTTAAAACCTCTAAAATTATATTACTATAATACTATAAACTATTAAGTAACTAATCTTATTATAATATATTAATATTAAGATATCATTTAATTAATAACTAGTTTCTAAAATAGTTAGCTAAGTATAGTAAATTATAAAATAGCTATATAATCTTCTTTTAAATATTTATAAGTTACCTACTAATTATAGTATTTAGAATAATTTCTGTAAAACCTAGTTTAATAAACTAATAATCTTAATTATAATAATTATAGTTAGATATCTCTTTATTTATTTTATATTTCTCTAGTTATAGGTAGCTAATAGACGTTAGGAGAATTTTAATTTTATTATAAAGATATAGAAGAATAATAAATTATAGAATACTTAGCTTTTACAGGCTTTTTATTTTATTTTATCTTTAAGAAGTTTATAAAGATTTTTAATTTTATAATCTTAGTAGTTACTTTCAGTTATATATATTAAGTTTTAACCTTACTGAAGCTTTTACTAATTATTACTCTAAAGTTTCTCTTTACTATAGAATTAAATATTATAACTGAGGAAATAATTAATTATAATAATAAGTAATTTTATTATTATTTAAACTAATTATAAGTGTTAGAGGCTAGCTATAAGAAATACTCTAGTAGTGTCTAAATAGTATTATAATAAACTTAAAGAGTTTATATCTATAGTGAAAACTCTTTACTAAACTATAGAGGTAGCAGCTCTATAAAACCTATATAACTATATCCTATATAAGCTTGAAGGTTTAAGTCTATAATATACTTTCTACTAACTTTCTCTCTATTATTATAATAATAATAATTATTAATAATCTTACAGCTATATTACTAGTTACTTAATTACTTATATAGATCCAGCTAATAGAAAAACATATCCCTCTAATATCAGATAACTTAGTTAATAGAAAGATTTATACTACTATCCTCCAGATTACTTCCTAAGTAATTCTATATTATAATCTCCCTCCCCTTTCTAACTATAAAATACACTCTTTCCTCCTATATTATAACTATCCTTTCCTTTCTTCAGATAACCTACCTACTTCCTCACTATACTCCCCATAATACTCTTAATTTACTACTATTTTACTTCTATTTCCCTATTACTACTATTTCCTTCTATTATATTAATTACTTCTTCTATTAATATTAATTCCCTAATAATAATCCTAACTTCTACTTTTCCCCCTAAAAGCTTACCTCCTATATCTATAGTAACTATATTATTAAAAATAATTCTAATAATAAAGAAAACTAACTCCTCTAAATAGTAAAATCTACTTACCTCAACTATTACTTTAAATATAATAGAAGTAATCTTACTTAAAGTTATATTTTAAGTTATAATTACTCCTACTATAAATATTTAGTAATAAAATTAAAATATAAGTAAGATTTATATCTTTTTACTACTAGTTCTAACTTATATACTACTAGTCGTTAAGTTAATTATTTAATTACTTATAGTAAATATATTATTACTCCTACTATCCCTACTAATAATAAAAGAGGTTACTTTAAAAACTATTATGTTACTATCTTTTTACTTAATCTTTCTACTATAGTTTAATATTATAATAAATATCTCTATTATATTTAATAGATATTCCCCACTTATATTATTATTATATTTACTACCTCCTTATTCTATATTAAAAATAGTATCTTACTTACTATTATTTTCACTCCTAAATAAGTAATTACTAACTTTAGTATTATTATATAGATAATAATAAATTCCCTTCCTTTCTTTTCTTTCCTTTCTTTCCTAAACTATCTTACTAATCTCTTTCTAGTAGGATACTATTATATACTCTAGTAACTATATTACTCTTTGTAACTACTATAATTATATCCTTAATCCTACTGAAACTAATTTACTTATTTATTACTTCCACACTCTTACTACTCCTTACTCCCACTAATAATATTTTAGCTAATAGTTAGCTATATTTATTCCTATTAAGAATAATAATAAAAAGAATAAGAAGAATAAAGAGGAATTTATAAATATAATAGAGAAAGAGAAAGAGAATAATAATCTTTTCATTAAGAAATAATTTTATAGTTCTATATTTATATAATTTAGAGGCTATTTTATATCCTATTTACAGCCTATATAACTTTCTATCATTAGAAAATTAACGTTAATTTATTATTTTTACAAATACTTCTATACTATAAATTAAAATATAATATTACTTTATTATTAACTAAGCTCTCTAAGAATTCCTAGATTAATATATTACAGCCTCTCTATTTAACTAACATATTTTAGTTTTATCTCTATCTTAAAATATTCTTTACTATAAGAATCTCTTTAACTTTATATTCCTTCTAGACTTTACTATCCTCCCTTATTAGAATCAAGATAGAATTAGGATAAGTATCTATATAATATTATAAAAGTAAGGAGATATTCCCAGCTTATTTAATAAAGTTAATATAGAATATTAAATAAATACTAAGGGGGATATCTAATATAATATTAAGTAAGTTTAGTATATTAATAGTATAGTATTTATAAACTATTTAGTTAAACTTCTTACTTAGTTAGTTTATCTTAGTATATTATAAGGAACGCTAAACTTTATTACTAACTTAGAATTTATCCGCTACTTATTATATCCTATTAATCTCTATTTTATTATATTATTAAGTATAAATTATTATAATTTAAACTAAAATTATATCTTTTATAAAGTAAGTAAAAAATATTAAAACTTACTTTAAGTCTAAATTTATAGAGGATCTTTCTACTATAATATATAAAATAGATATTACCTTAAAGCTATTTAGAAACTTATTAGAATTTACTTTAGTTATAAAAGAATCTTTACTATTAAATACTAGTTGGTATATAGTAATATATAATAGTTAGTCTATCTATAAAAAATTATATATACTTATAGGAATACTTAAATCTTAAATATCACTTATTTTATACTACTATCTATCTAGGGGTGGAATAATATTAAAGAAATTATTTAACTTCTATAAACTAATATAATATTAACTAAAAAATATTAATTTAGTTAGACTTTTAGTTAGTAATAATTAGAATAGGGAAACTAAAAAACTACTATTATATATTCTAGAAATACTCTATATAAATTTTAACTAATATAGATATTATAATTTTTAACTGGATATATTTAGAAAGTTAATTTATAAGAATTATTAGGTATTTAGAATTATCCTCTTTAGTAGAAAGTAACTTTATTATAAAGTTAATTAAAACTTAGAACTAGAATCTATTATGAATCAGGAGGAGCTATAAAAATCCTTAGTAATATCTCTAATTTTTATAAGAATACTAGTAGATATTATATATCTTAATAAATTACTTAATATTCCTTAATATCCTATCTTAATATTAATCCTACGAAAACATTATAAATATTAAGTTAATACTAAGGTAACTTAGGATAAGAAAGTTATAAACTATTTAAAAGATTACTATAGTTAGTAGTTTATACTTAGAGATCCAGACTCTATTTTAGTATAATAGTATACTATCTAATCTTACTAAATAGTTAGCTACCTATATCTTTATATTTACCTCTGGAGGGAATATCTATATTACCTATTAGATTATATTCTAGTAGATTTTATATATTAGTATTACTGAAACTTCTTAGTTCTAGAGTATTAATAGTATAATACTCTGGAATATTATATATCTATCTAGTAGTTTAGTAGTATTTTACTGGTAATTATTAACTATTAGTATAGATCCTTCCCTATCTCTATCTATCTCTATCTATTAGATTAAAACTATAGAGAGTAATCTAACTATATTCACTATATTTACTTATAGAGAGTAGAGAATCTATATTAGGAACTATAGTTTAATTATATTATCTTATTCTTACTTTAATAAAATATTTAGATTTCTTATAAGGTAGTCTAAATAATATTTCAGAATAAAACTAAACTTTTATAAAATATTAATTTACTTAGCCTATTATTCTAAAAGAATTTTTAGGTTTATAAAATATTCTAAACTTTTATAGTTAGAAAGGATAGTAAAGAATTCTTTCATATTCTATAGCTTTACTAACTATATTTTTCAATATAATATAACTACTAATAGGTTTTTATTATAAATAGTATAGTTTTACTAAACTGAAGTTAGCTAGGCTAAATAGTAAGCTACTATCTATAAGATATTTTCTTTATCTTCCTATAATAAGTAATTTCTTAATATTATTCTGGAATAATCTACTTCTATTACTATAAGTCTCTCTAGAACTTATTAAACTATAATTCACTTTAATATAAATATAATCTTAAGGATATTAAATACTTCCTTAAAACTTTATTTTACTGAAATAAGATTTCCTTCTATATTAATAATATAAGAAACTTTGCTAGACTAGAAAAATAATCTACTAAATTATAATAGAAATTTATAAATCTAAGGAAGCTCTAGATACTCTAGATATTCTTAGGAACCTCCTACTTCTAAATAATCTTAATCTTCTTAAAGTTATAATATATCCCTCTTTCTACTTTAATAATAAAACTAAAGTATTTAGTTTTCTATATTAAGAACTTATATTTCTCTAGATTTAAGTATAAACTAGCTTCTTTTAGTTATTCTAGAATCTAAATAATTTTCACTTCCTAATTAGTCTGTAACCTATAGCTATAAATAAGGATATTATTAAAATATATTATAATATAATTATAAAGGATATTCTAAAATATGTTGTTAATATATTACTGGAATATAGTAAGTATACTAATCAACCTAAAATATATAACTAGCTACTTAAATAAGCTAAAATATATTGAGAAAGCTATCTTATATTTATCCCCCTCTATAATACAAATCTTATAGAAAGCTATCTAAATATTTACTTTTATAAACTATTTCACCTTAGATAATAAATAAAGTATCTCCTTAATGAATAGTAAGAAGTAGTAATTATAAATACTAATAATATTAAGAAAGTAATAATTAATATCGAATTATTACTTCTCTCTTAGTTTCTTAACTAGAAAGATAGATATTTCTATAGTTAAGAAGCTAGCTTATATTTAGCCTTTATCTATTAAGTTAGTAACTTAATATTATATCTTAAAGAGATACTTTTATAGTATATTATAAAGTAATCTTTAGGGTAGATCTAGTTTAATTCTATCTGGATTCTTCTTAAGCTATATATAGTAATTAAGAATCCTCTAGTAAAATAGAAAGCTAGAAGCTTTTTCCTTATTAAATAGGTTTATGAAGAGGATATAGATTTTTAGTAAAATAAATATTAATTATTCTAAAATTATAAAGAATATAGTAATAAGGATTATATTAATTTATACTAAGTTAGTAATTATCTATTTATAACTTCCCTCTTCTATATTAATTAATATAATTACTAATAGCTTAATAAGGTTAGTAAACCCCTCTATATATATATTCTTTAGAATATTACTGATAGCTAATACTATAAAGCTACTAACTATATCTATTATTATCTTATTCCTTATAGAGTTAAGAATAACCTCTCAGTATTATAATTATAGTTTCCTAAGAATAGTTAACTATATTATATTTAGAATAATATAGAATAAAGTCTTAGATATTTATCTATCTAAATTGATATAAACTCTAATTATCCTAGTAATAGCTATAACTTTACTAATATCTAGGATAGTTTCTAGTTAGTAAAGCTATAAGAGGTTAATAATAGTAAGATTCTACTATTTTATAAACTTCTTACTAACTACTTTATAATAATTATAATTACTATTAATTTAGATAGAGATACAAAACCTATCATTTATTAATATAGAAATTAGGAAAAATAGTTTATCTATCTAACTCTATATTTTTCTAATTTTATCTCTTATTATACTAATATTACTAGTAGTTATATTACTCTATCCCCTAGAGAGTTTCTTCTAGGAGGTTATTCTTTTTCCTTATTATCTATAATCTCTTTATCTAGCAATAAGGTCTAGATATTAATATTTAAAGCTGTAGGAAAGTAGGTAGAATACAGCTAATATTTAGTAATAAAATAATCCTTAACGCTATAGTAAATATAGATACTAGTCTGTATACAGATCTGTAAGACTAATAAATCTACCCACTAAACTCTATATATACTTACTATAATAGTTAACGAAAGTTTAGCTAGTATAGAACTCTAGCTACCTAACCTCCCTGAGCGAGAATAACTAGTTTTATAGTAGTATTACGTTAGTATTAGAATAATATAAATTATACCCACACTAGTTATCTATATATCCTTATTCTAATTAACTGAAAACTTTATCTATAGTTAGGATTAAGGTTAGTTATAGCTTTATAACTCTATATTAAGAATCTTCAAGTCTATAATAATTATATAGTAATACTTAACTATAGTATAATAATCTATTTAGCTAATATTATAACTAATAGTAGCTATTTAAATCTAGTAGGAGAGGGCTAGCTATAGGTAGTTTAGTTAGATATTCCCTACCTAAATATACCCTCCTACCTAACTTATAGTTAATTCAAATTTAATAAAAAACTCTATAAATATCTACTTAGGCTCTTATTAGAAGTATTATATCTTCTTAAGAACTTAGATATTATAGTGGGAGTTTTTATAATATTCAGTAAGATACTAGAGGAAATTATTAATATTCTAATTATATAGAAGCTTCTAGATTATATAGAAGTTACTAATTTATACCTAAATCTTTAGTAAGAAGTTAGTATAGAGGAACTACTAAAAATCCTCTAATCTTCTAATAAAAATCTAGTTAACTTTAAGTTTATATTATATAGTTATCTTCTATACTAGGAAATAAAAGATATTACTATTAAAGGAAATACTAATTAGGTGAAACTTCCTCTTTATAAAAAAGATCTATATAATCTGTAAAACTACTTTATAATCCTATTAAAATTATATAAAAACCTCTCAGAAAACTTAGTTCTTATCTATAATTAAGTTTATCTACTATTAGTCTATTAGAATCCTTATTAAGAACTCTATAATATTAGTATTTACTATTATCTTTATTATCTTCTATATTATCTATTTAGTTTACTATTTACTATTAGGTTAAACTTAAGTAGGAAGTTTATTAATATTAGAGGCTAGTTATAAGAGATACTTTAGTAGTATCTAAATAGTATTATAATAAACTTAAAGAGTTTACACCTATAGTGAAAACTTTTCACTAGACTATAGGGGTAGTAGCTCTGTGGAGCCTACGTAGCTATATCCCACACAAACCCTAAGACTTAGGTCTGTAACAATAAGCTAGTATTAGTATAAATACTATTACTAGGTAAGTTTTACAGTTAGAACTATATATAGAGTAAAGGACTTAAATACCACTATAGATATGGAATAGAAAAAACTAAATAATTAACTATATACTATATAAATACTTAAATATCTTAATAATATTATTATTTACTTAAGAATATTTAAAGAATATAGAAATACATTTATAAAATACTTTAGAAACTTTAGTAAGCTAAACTACTAGTTAAACTAGAGAAAAGTAAATTTTATATATATTACGTAAAATGTTCAGAATTTACTATTATATTAAATATAATTAAGATATTAACTAAGAAGATTCAGATAGTTAAAAACTAATATAAACTAATAATTGTAAAGGAAGTTTAAGTTTTCCTTAGATTTACTAACTTTTACTAAAGGTTTCTTAAGAATTATATAGAGAAAGTTATTCTACTTACTAAACTTATATAGAAAGATACTAAGTTTAATTAACCTGATAGATAAAAAAAAGTATTTCAAAATATTAAGAACTAGGTTATTTTAAAATCTATTCTTATATTTCCAGATTCTAATAAACTATTGAAAATTAAAATTATCATTTTAAACTATATTGTAGAAAAGTAATTAAGATAGTAAGATATAAAAGAAATATTATATTCTTATACTTTCTATTTATATAACTTCAATAAATGAAAACTTAACTATTAGATTTATAATAAGGAACTGATAGCTGTTATTCAAATAGTTTAAAAATAGAAACTATAACTTTCAGAAACTAAATATAAAATTCAGATTTATATAAACTATAAGAATCTTATATATTTTATAATATTTAAGAATCTTAATAAGTCATAAATTGGATGGTTAAAATTTCTTTTAGAATTTAACTTTTATATTATCTACTACAAAGAAATAGAAAATAAAAAAGCTAATATATTAAGTTAAAATCTAAACTATAATATTTTAATAGTAGAAGAAATATAAATTATTCTAAGAATAAATATAAATAGAAACCTTATATATATATAGAAGCTACTTTTAATTACTAAATAAGTTAATATTAATATAACTAAAATAATAATATATAAAATAGTTATAGATATTTATAATATATTAGTATATAGACCTATTTGACGTAGTGGTTTAACGTCTGGCTGGCTCTTACTATTTTAGTAAGTATAGTAAGTTTGATTCCTGCAATAGGTAACCGCGACTGGAGGTTAATATACCTTCCTATTATGAAACTAAGTGTGACACTAGCTGGCACTACCTGGCAATAGATATTACTAACTAGTAACCTTTAGTATTTAGTATTAAATAATACTAGCTAGTATTATATAATAACTAAGTATAATCTTTTAAAGAAGTAACTATAATAAATATAAGTTTATATTTTTTTTTATAATAAATATACTTTCCTTATTTATTAGTTATTATATTAACTAACTATATTTACTACCTGAGGTTTTCTCTATTTAAATAGTTTCTCAGCTTCAGCTTATCTATAGAGTTTATAAGGTAAAAGTTAACTGTTAGGTGTAACTATCTAAATAGGATCCTAAGAAGTATGTAATTTAACTAGTGAGTATTACGGACTATATTAGATATCCAGCTAGGGTTGTACCTAGGTATTCGAAGCTAACCCCCTTGCCTGGGTGGGGCCCCGGTAGGCTTTATATAGCACTATATATGCAGACTTTTCCACGTACCTATAAAAGTTTCTTTTTTACTCCTTAGTTCTAAATAAATAGTATTTTATACTACTTTCTAGTTAAATAAACTTAGGTCCAGCTTTTTATATATTTAGAACTTAGTTTTATTTACTATATAGATAATACTAAGTAGAGTGTAGCTCCCCACTAGTTAAGTATATAATCTAGTTCAGTATAACTTCTAGAATATAATACTATATAATAAGTAACTAATATAAAGAATAATAGAGAATATTAAAACCCCCCAGAATACCCCTATAGGTAGTAACTCTATAAGTAAACTACTTCAGTAGTAATTATAGTATATTTTAAGCTCTCTCTACTAAAGAATTAATAAGTTTTTATATAAGTTAGCAAAATAAGATACTATAGTAAGTAGTAACCTCCAGGTAGCTATTATAATAGATACCTCTAGTCTACACTAGGATACTCTAGTAACCCCTAGGATAATATCTATTAGGATAATAGCCCTTAAGGTTAATAATATTACTATACCTCTACTAATAGCTAACTACTAGTGGAAGCTTCTTTTTCTACCTCTAAAGTTTTTAGGTAAATAGAAGGAATATTAAATATAAATCTAATAGATAAAAACTAAACTTAAGATTAACTACTATTTCTTTAATAGTAATTAGGAACATTAGTATCTAATTTACTCTTATTTAGACTTTAGTTTTTAATAAGTAGTTAAAATTTTCTATATAGTAGGAAAACTAGAGAACTCCTATAACCTGAATGATTTTATAGGTTATCTAGATAGAACTTACCTAGACTCTAATAGCTAGCTCTATACTATTACCTAACTATAAAATTTTAAATAGAAAGAAAATAAATACTTAACTATCTTTCTACCCTAATTTAAAAAAACTCTAACTAATACTAGAGAGTATATATAGTTAGATATAGTCTAGATCTCTCTATTAGAAGCTACTCTACTCCCTCACCTTAAGAAGCTACTTATTATAATTAACTTTCCTATAGAATATAGATTTTAGTTATCTAAGGTTTAAGATATAACTTAGAAGCTTAAATATATAAAGGGGATATTAGTATACTACTAACTACTTTACTAGAAACCTGCCGCCTGTAATATAGAAGGTAATATTATAATAACTAAAGTGGTTAAGAAGTAATAATAATACTGAAGCTTTAGTAGCTTCTCCTCTACCTCTAAGGAACACTCTAAGGACTACTAAGATACTTATTAATATTTTAAGTATAGTAAGAAAAGCTATATCTATAGGAACTATAAAGTTTAAGAATATAAGAAAATTAGTATAAAAGTTATAAAAGCTATAGGTACTCTAGATTATACTGAGGATAATTAGGAGGATAATATTATTCTACCTAATAATAATAAGGATTTAGGAAAAAAGTAACTATAAAGTAAAGTTAGACTTTAAAGTTAATTAAGATAGAAGTAATAAGATAAAGAAAATAATAAGAAAAAGAATAAGTAAGTAACTAGTAGTTAGCTACTATTCAGACTAGAATTAATAGAAATTACTTTATTAATATACTTATTAATATAAACTATAATATTTATATTATTATTAATATGTTCCTTGTAAAGAAATTTTACTTTCTACTAGTTAATAAGTTAAAAAGATAAATAAGGAGATATATTACTAAGCTATCATTTAGTAATATTTAAGAGGTAGCTATTCTAACTTTAGAAGTTAGTAACTATATATAGAAAATTTATATCTATATTATAGAGAGCTTATAGCTACTCTTATATCTTAGGTAGCTGTAGATAGAGGATAATTACGTTATTTATAATACTGAAACCTAATAGATAATATATAAGAAGGATAATATAATAATATACTTAGAATATTAGGATAAGTTAGTATAGTTGAAAGAGATTTAGTTAGCTTAGCTACTTAATATTAACTTATTTATATTTATCTATTAGTATACTATATAGTATATTAGTAAGATATTAAATTTCTATTAGATTATATCTATTAGTCTAGTAGATATTAAGAAAATATTAACTCTAAAAGTAGAGATAAACCTAAGAAATTATATCTCTATAAATATTTTAAAGGAATTTCTAGATTATTTCTATTTAGATTTAGTATACTAACTACCCTCCAGCTAACTAGGGATAGACTACTATATTCTATTAATTCCTAATAATAAGAAATAGAAACTAGATTTCTTATAGGGATCCCTCTATAGTATATTATAAGAGAAACTTTTAGTATTTAAGAAGACCCTAGAGGATTTACTTAATAAGGGATTTATTAAAATAAGTAGCTTCTCTATTAGTATTTTAATCCTCTTTATAAGAAAGTTGGGTAGAGGAATATACTTCTATATAGATTATAAAGTTTTTAATATAATTATAAAGAAGGATTATTATTTCCTCCCTTTTATATTAGAGATCCTCTAGAGGGTTATTACTACTTACTAGTATACTAAGTTTAATATTATTACTATATTCTATAAGATTAGAATTAATAAAGTAGATTAGGAGAAAATAGTTTTTTAGATATATTATAGTTTCTTTAAGTAGATAGTATACCCCTTTAGATTTATTAATATCCCCACTATATTTTAATAGTATATTAATAGCTACTTATAATAGTTTCTAAATAATT
>MASP02000933.1:0-20000 GCA_001693025.2 Colletotrichum lindemuthianum | reverse complement strand
GGCCGGCATGTACAAGTGACACCGACCGTCTCTCCGTCGACGACCTCTGTCCACCTTCCGCCTCCGGCACCGCCCCGAAGACAGCCCAAGCCCAGGTGGCCATGTGAGTCGTCAGAATCGCTACGTATCGACCTTTGCTTGGTCCTCGCGCTATGCTGTCCCATCCTTTGTGTCGCCATGACTCTATCAATGCTACCATCCCGTCACCTTCGCCTCAGAGGTTCGCCTACGGCCTGTCCGCGCCTAAAGTGGTCCGTGAACGACCCGAGAACTGAGCCAGAGTACCTGCAGTGTGGATGAGAAAATAAGCTGAATTGTCAAGTAGCCGCCGTCCCAGTCTGCAGCCTTGCGTGCTGCCGAGACCTAGTCTAAAGCCCGAGTTTTCTGTTTTCCATGCTCCGTAACACCGGTTCCGTAAAAGTCCCACAGTCTATTCGCTGAGAAAGGAAATCCTTGCTGGGCATCGACCCCTGCCCGATGAAGCCCAGCGCCGTCTGCAAAACTCCCACACTGAAGTTCCACACACGGAAGACGATAAGAAAGCTGCCAAAGACAAGAGGAAAAGGGGTATTGTGTTTTGCGTGTCCGAAAATAACTCCGTGTCCGAAAGGGGTTTGTTTTGCTCAAGAGAAGCGAGGGGGCAAGGTGACCAGGAGCAAGGCCCGAGAGGAAGCGCGGTGGCCAACGTTGAACGACCTCGACGGCGAGAAAATTATCCTCCTGGACATGGACGGTACAGGGTCCAGAGCCCGGCCGGGGCAGCGCGGAGTGGCGCTGGCAGACGGTCCCTGGACGCGGCAAGTGCTTGTACTCCCCGGCGGCGGCCTGTGCCTGCAGCCGGCTGCAGAGATGCCTGAGCCCAGAAGGTCCCACGTGCGCCATGCAGCATCGAAATTTGGCACGCGTGCGCTAGGCCTGGTCAGGACTGGACACCCCGAATCACCCACCCGCCAGGGGATGAGGCCAAGAATGGCAAGGGTGGCGGAGGTCGACGGAGGCCGGGAGCTCCCACGAGACGGTCCGGGGAGGGTTGCAAGCAAACCAGTTGGAAAAAAAGTCAAAAGTCGAAAGTGGAAAGAGTTGCAGGCATTTGTGATTGTGCGGCCTTGATGCCGCCCTGTCATGAGTGACAGCTGGGAGGGGGCGGGCAAATGAAGGAGAATATGCCGGCGTCGTTCGATTGATGCGGTTCTGTCATCGAGTCCCGGTGATTGGCACCGGTCGCTTTCTTAGTGGCATACGTGCTGACCTGCCCTGCTCAATGGCATCGTATGGCCGTCATGGGCCAAAGGATGAGATTTCTGAACGGGGTTCCCTGGGGCTGTGTTAGTGTATGTAACATCCGACACCAATCATGACACCATCGGGTTTCCCGTGCCGTCGTGGTTGAGGTATTCCATGGGCTCGACTTCGGTCTTGGAATAGCGTCAGGACAAGGAAGGGCGAGCAAGCAAGCCGGCAAGTTTGCTGGACGCTGGGAGAGGACATGGCAAAGGGATGACGAGCTGTGTGCCGATGGGCAATGCAGACCGCCAGCCAGCCACATGTCATGGCCGTCCCGCGGCTTGATGAGGTTGCGATCTGGATCGGATAGGGCGAGACAAAGCGTCTGGAGTATGGCGATGAAAGGGAGTTTGCGTCATCAGATGCAGCCGAAATCTGGCGCATCTGAGACGCGAACGAGGTGTCGCATATCTCTTCCAGCTTGTAAACATACCTAGAGTGAGGCATCCAATGCAATACCCCCACGTCGGCAAAGGGTGCCTCGTCTCCCTCAGCGTCGCTTCAGAAAAAAAAAAAAAAAAAAACCATCTCCTGTGTGATTTGGCGGCTTCGGTAACAAGCATGGCGACGGTCGATGGGTGGCGTCAGTGGCAGTCGATGCACTGTCGTAAACGTGCAGGGTCAAGCGCTCTGAGTGCAGGCTCGACAGGTATGGATCTTGCAGTATCGGCACTCAAAGATCCACCAGTGCGGACCTGAGTGACACAAGTTGCACGTCCACTGAATCAAGGTGCTGTCGGACTTGATCATCTTGAACGAATGGGCGCAGGCGCTAGCGACGGCCATGGTGAATGTGTGAGTTGAATAGATTCGGCGGGGGGTCCGATTTTGGGTAACGTTGTACAGGCCCAAGGTGTGCTTTGAACGACGACGACGAATTTGTGCTGTGTCGTACGGTTTGCTCGCTGAAGGTGCTGAGATGCCCTGTGCGCGCGGGTGTAGGTGTGGAAAAAACACAGTGTCGGCGCAGGTGTCGGCGTGATTGTTGGTTGGGACCCGAGTGAGATTCGGGGGAGGTATGTCCACAAACAGCTAGGGTTGAGCTGAGTGAGGCTGGTTGGAAGAAGCTGGAGGCGGTGTTGGTGTTGCTGAAGTCGCAAGAGCTTTGGCGGAAAAGCACAGTGACGGAGGAAAACCAGGTGGCCCTGAGACAGAGCTGCCCCTTGTGCCTGGAAGGCGGAATCAGCCCTCGTCCTAGCAGGTGTTATAGGTGGTCCAGCTGTATAAGCTGGCGCTCGTCACACTTACCGGGATAGACGTGGATGAAGACGCGAAGCACTCGTTTTTACTCGACACGGCTGTGAAGATGAAGGTTCAAGTCAACAAATTGTCGGCCGAGAGAGCTACCAGAGAAAGGCAGAGGAAGGGGGGGAAAAATTCCAGGAGAAAGAAGGTTTGGGGAGGTGGATGTCACTGTTTCTTTGTAGGCGACGAGGACAAGGTTTTTGGGTGTGGAAGGTGGGTAGGGTGGTGGTTAAATCAGACGGGGAAGAGCAGTATGCCTAAGTGAGTGGTGAGTGCACAGGCGAGGAGCACGCGGAAGAGGTCGTGCCCACATCGCCTCACCTTGCTCACCTCAACTCACCTTGCGTCAAGGTCAGTTGAGAAGTAACATAGGTAAGGCAAGGTAAGGTAGGAACAGGGCGAAAGCTCCTTTCCCTTGCTGTTCCTCTTCCCTTGAGGAGTAGCACAACGTTTTGGGAGGGAAGCCCCCAGCTTAAGGTTTCGTTGGCGTGATCCGGAAAGGCAAAATAGGAGTAGAATGGAAGCAGGAGCGGGAACGGGCCAGGGAAAGGACTGGGCAACAGCATGGAAGATGGATGGAACAAGGGAAAGAACAACCAGGACCAGGAGTATTTCCAACTTGGATACCTGGGCTGCTTCCCATCTCAGGTAGGCAGAGGGACGAGAAGTTTGCCTGGGCAGGAGGTGCGTATACGATGTGCCTTGAAGAGAAGGAAGGCACTCGCACTCACAACCGAAGCAAAAGGAAGTGATCAAGACGAAGATGAAGACGAAGGCCACTCACAAGTTCTGGCAGAGTGTCTGAACGCCAGAAAAAAAGAGGAAAAAGGTCCTGGTCGTGCAAGATGCAAAATCAAGCTGCTCTGGGCGCTGCTCGTTGTTGCCCAATGTAGGTAACCCAAGGTATCGATCGCTGTGTGACTTTGAAGGATGCTATTGCAGCGGAACGTGATGCTTTCTTCTTCTCCTATCAAGCAACCAATGCAAGGTAGACAGGTGCAGCAGCACTTTCAAGCCGTGGCGGACGCCGTGTGACGAGTAAGCCGACCAAAAACCCAAGAAGGGAATAGGGTAGCCAGAGCCTGAGAGACAAAGTGATGGATAGCTCGAGCAGCGTGTAATACCAAGGACCAAGGCAAGGCAACGATAAAAACGTCTACCAGAGGCAGAGTGAGGTGTTGATGACGATGAGTGATGGTGAAGCGCAATGCAACATGCAATAGAGCCAACGTCTACTTTCATGGGACGCGTACTCGCCCGCCCTTTTTATGGACGAACTCTAGAGACTACAGAAATACACCTGGACCAGACTGACGGAAGTCCTGTTGGGTTCCCCTGCCTCTGATTGTATCGACGGATTGAACGACCTACACTTGATGTCCTTGCTCATCCCATCCCATCCCATCCCATCCCAATGCCTGGCCTGACCTGACCTGGCCCGACTGACCGTGGAGTACCTTACTCTTTACCTGTTTGTTTCCCCAACAGCAGCCCGTGGTGATCCGCAGCGGGACCGTCCGATTGCTGCTCAATTGATTGCTAGTCTGGCCCGTGTAGGGCTGTCTTGTCAACCAACCCTCTCCGTTGTCCGTGAAATGTCACTGAGGACGGGACGGCCCACCATGAGATGTGAGGCCCTCCCCCCCCCCCCCCCCCCCCCCCCCCCCCCCCCCCCCCCCCCCCCCCCCCCCCCCCCCGAGGGGGGGGGGGCCCCCCCCCCCCCCCCCCCCCCCCAGGAATCACACGCGTTGCGTTGCGTCCGACAATTTCCCTCTTCTTCGACCGTGATGCACACCGATCACCAGAAAAAGGCACGCCCTCTGCATCTTGGGCCCGTGATCCTGCTGCCCCGTGCTGCCGATTCCATGCATTGCCGTATGCTGAAGAGATTTCGAGGGCCAATGGCTCGTGGTCGGTACAAGCCTGGACGAAGCCTGTGCCACCATCCAACACGTACTGAGCGGTCCGTGTGCTGTGCTCGTCACTGGCACCGGCCCAATATCGGGACTCACCTCGCATCTCCAAGCTGGCCGCTGCCATCCCATGCTATCCGCAGCAATCCTGACATGCCATGCTGTGCCGATATGCATCTGTCAAACTCGCTGAGGCAACCCGTCATCGGCCCTTCCACCTTACCTCACTTCTGCCCGCCTCAACGGCCATGGCATCGCTGTGCATACCTAGCATGCCAGTGTGGCTGCAGAAGCATACTACTTCCCCATTCTGAGTATGCCATCGTCGTCTGCCGACACACACACACACACACACACACACACAGACACACACATATATATATACCTGCACACCTCCGTAAGTACCTTGCTCTGTGCCACACCTCGAGATTGCACATCCCGCCGCGCTTGAGGAAATCAGGTCCGAGGACGGAACGCGGCTGGCTGTCTTGAACGGCCAAGGTAAACTCCGCTGTCTTAGTTTTTTGCTTGGGTAAGGTCTTGCCGTGATGTAATGACGAAGACTCATTATCGTTAAGACAACATGCAGTAGAGTGAGTACCTTACCTCATGCAGACACGTCCGGATGCCGACGCATATTCTCCACCAGTCCACTCCAGGCCGTGCCGTGCCGTCGCTCCAGACTACAACCCACGGCGCCGCAAGGAGCTGCTTTCGTGAGCCACCAGACTGATAGGGCAGCCTCATCGACCTCTGCCGCCCCCATGTACATGCCGTCTTCTTCGTCCGGAAACTGTATCATGATACATGGCCTCTTCGTGTTGCAGAACCTCCGTGGATACCAGTCTTCGTTTCAATGCCTGCCATACAAACCCCTGAAAAGGTTGCCATCGGGACGTGCCGTACATCATTATGTCGTTCTGCCTTTCTCGAACTTAAGAAAGGTCTTTATTGAGCTTGCAGAGGCCTATCGTCTTACTGACCATCTGCTCGCCTTCCGACTTCGGAATTGTACAAGACCAGGCTATCTGACATCACTTCCTTGTTCATGTGGCGATTGATGTAGAGTACCACTCTCTTGTTGCTTACTTGAAAATCCATTCAAACGGGAAGCCGTACGTCGGTAATTTTCCAGCCCCCCTTCTGGTAGCTCGGCTCGGCTGCAGAAGGGCCGTACGCGTGACTGAGAACTGAAGCGTCTACTGTCATGGCCAGGCATCCCGGATCACGAAAATGCGGGACCTCGGGGCATCGGTTCCTGTACGGATACTGCGTACACGTAGGTGTGGTCGGCAAACAAGTCGATAGCGATCAGGTTGCTAGCTGTGCAGCATCTGTGCCATCGGCCTTTTGTATTCCGGTTTGCTCGAAGTCTGCACAGACGAATAGTTTGACCGAATTGGTTTCCTTTGACTCCCCTGGTGCTCGGCGCTATACTGTGTACAGTCTTGACGTGTGAAATGAGTCGGCAGCCATGTTGCGGACCCCAGAAGCCACAATCAGCAGAGGCGGGAAAGCGAATGGCAAAAGAAGTATCCGCAGGTTCAACCTAGACTGGGGCTCTGGGGTCGCAAGTGGATCAGATTTGTTACCACCGGGCGTCCGGATGTCGGGGGACCAAGTCCGCAGGGCCGGCCAGTCATGTTGCAAGCGCCGTGCTCTCTGAGCCCAAGTCAGCATACCCACCCCTCCGGCACGTCAAGGAACCTGGTTCACCCTCGGTGCAACAATGTAGCTCTCCGGAAGAAAGACTGGGCCGGCGTACAGAGTGGTGCGGCTCGTAGTTAGTGCGACATGAATATGATCGTCAACTTGCGAGCAGAATAAATTTAGCCCCAGCAGCTGCCTCCACCTTTCTTGTGACTTTTGCAGTGCTCAGGCAACTGAGTGAAAAAAAAGAGCGCACACGTTTGACGTCGTCCACGCGGAATATAGGTGGGTGGTGCGGAGGAGTATGCACTCTTTTTTTTCACCCAGTTGTCAGGGTATCCGTATGTTAATATCTTTAGGTCAATGCGGGGACTGAATCCGTTGGAAGGATCAAGACATGCGGCTAGGGATACAAGCGGCGGCCATGCACCACATGTGGGGTCAAGTTCGACCAGTCCGACTTGGCAGAAAACTAGTATTCCAAGCGGAATCACGACGGCCGTCCTTCAATGCGAAGGCTTTGTTTTGAGAAAAGCGTGTCATGAGATGGTACTTAATATCCTCAAGTTGAGGACGTGGAGGAGGTGCCGAGCACGGCGGTTGAGCCTTGACCGTATGCAGGTAAAGCCGCAGGTTTTCGGCAGGGGATCGACCGTGGGTGATGGGCCGGTCGGCCATTGCGTGGCAGATCCTCTTTTTCTCTGTGCCAACCTCGCTTGTCGACTAATCCAGATTGTACGGATACGCTTCCACCACAGGGCTACATACAAGGTGACGACTCGCCTCTGCTTGGCTGTCGTTTATGACGAAGATTGTTCAGCAAAGTATCGAAACGAAGGCTTTCGGACGCAACTCCGGCGCATGGGAGAAGGCAGAATGAATACGTGACGTCGGCATGGGCGATGTGGAGTGCGTGTTGTTTGAATGCGGGTGCTCGTCATGCTGGCGCGAGTTCAAACGCTCGCGTCTAGGAACTGACGAGTAGAACGACGAACAAGTGCAACGTCCGTTTCTGGCGACAGGACGTGTTGTGACTTTTCCATAGGCCGGGCGAGGATTGCGACAATCCACGGCTTCAGAGTGGTAGTTACCAACGACCAGTCGGACACGGCCTCCGACGACGAAGGTCCAGCCACATCGCGTGCATACACAGTAGTACCAGTAGGGCGAGTCTTGGGAGCACGGCGGAAGGGAATTGAATCGTGGGAACTCTATCCGGCAATGAGGCAAACAAATAGGTGATCGTTCCGAGTTGGCGAGCCAGGGGTGCAGGGGGTCCTCTGTTTGATGCCGGGGCTGGTATGCGTAGAGTATGGCCCACGACGACATGCCATGTCGACGTCGGCTCTGTGTTCCGTCCCACAATCAAAGAGTAATGGTTCGAAAGGGTCCAAGCCCAGAGACCGATGGCAGAGTCGCGGCCGGTGATGGCGCCCCCGTTCATGTCCTTGTTGTCTCTTTTTTTTTATTGGCCCCTAGGAGGCAAAGAGAGCAGTTTCAGTCCGGTTGACATGACATGGCATGGCTTGCGTCGGGTTTGGCACACGGAGTGCAGCAAGCAAATGGCGGAACAAAGAAGCTCTTGGACAGGCCAATAGAGGGTCGTAGAAGGCGCGGCAAGCTGAGATGGGCGTGACTCGGTCTGTGTACGGATACTGAGAAGAATGATGGAGGGATGGAATGGATGGATGGGCGGGGCGTTGCTGCACGTAGTCAGAAAGTGCCATGGTCGTGGTAATTAGCTCTGCTTACCTTAGGGTGAGGTAACGCAAAAGGCCCCACAAGCTTCATCGTGTCCACTGTCTTTCTGCAGGGCACTTCTGGCCAGTTTTGCTGCTTACTTCTAGCTTCACTGGAAGGTATCTCGTAAGGCACCAGACATGTTTGCAGTAGCCACTGACCGGCCTATGTCTGCTGACCTCGCGGTGCTCCAATTGTCTCTTCAACGAGGACTTGATGGTGGGAATCCGACATGTCGAAACTGCAAACTGTCCTGCGTGCCTGACAACTGGAGTAGTGATGGACATGGTGCCAATCTCTAGTCCAATGACGTTTGTGAGCCCAAGTTGCCTTGTTGTCTCGTTGGGTGCCAAGATGCCTAGCTAGGTGGGCAAGGCAGCGCACTGGACGCAGAAGGAGGTTTGCAAGAGGCTGTTTAGGAAGCCACGAATTCAAAGCAACCTACACTGGCTTGCCCGTCTAACTCAGGCAACTTTGCGTCGAGACACGTAGGTGGATACCTAGACATCTCAATGTACACTGCAGGTAGTGTTGGAAGTGCTTAGCTCACAGAAAGAAAGGAAGTTGCATCCTGAGGTGCATCCAGGCCAGTTTCCTTCCCGGATGAAAGCAACTACTTTCCGCTACCTGCCTGCCCTGCCCACCTCAGGTACAGCAGGTAGGTATCGCCTTACCCAAGTACATTTATTTACGTGCATCGTTGTTTCCTTCAAGGAAACAACGGTCAAGCACAAGTCACCTATCTTGGCAACTTACCAAGTTGGTAGGTTATCAGCAATGACATCCAGAGATGGAGATCATCCAACGCTCAATATTCGATGCCAGGACTTGCATCGACCCCGACCCCAACGACTGCATCCAACTTACTCATAGCCTGATTTTTTTTTTCGGGACAAGGTAAGTCCCTACCTACTGACTGGGACCCCGTGTCACTTTCATGTACACATCCGACCTTCTCGCGTTCCCTCGGTTCGGATCTCAGATGTACCCCAAGCGTCACATGACCGTCCACAACGCTGACATCTTGGAGTACAGAGCCCATGAACCACATCGGATTCAACATGGAAACGGACACTGAGACTTGGGCAGACTGGAGCTGGCTGATACGGATACCAAGAGAGAGGCCTAGGCCTGGGCCTGGGCCTGGGTCTGTCAGCCACGCTGCATAGTAGCAGCTTTATTCTACCGGCGCCAACCGCATCTGCCGCCCATTCTCGATTTGGCTCTTCGTGCATTCGATTGCCTTACACCTCCAACTCTGCGTTCGAGCTTCTCGACTCCTTCGTCATTGTAATCTTCAGTTTTTGAAGCACTTGCTGGAAGCTACTTGCCCACAATGTCAACTTCATACTTGCAAGTAAGCCTCAACAAACGTCTCCCCTGTCTTAGTGGACGTCACATAATTCGTCCCTCTCCAATGGTTACCGTGGTAACAGTACAGCCTGCCTCGTTCTCATCATTATGATGGACTACAGGAGGAAATCATAGCCTCCTCGACGCTCTGTCGCTTGGTACCGCACTTGCTTTGCTTGCTTTGCTTGCTAGTCCGGTCGACCTCAGATTCCCATCAGTCGTTTAGGCTGGCCCCCGAAACCCACCGCTGCCGTCCTTGAACTGTGGGCCGCTTTTCTGGGCCCTCTCGATCCAGGTAGCCATACTCGATTGGTCATTTCCGGACCATCGCCCGCTGCCATCCGGTTCGGCCAGTTGACTTGCAGATGTCAAAGATGCGCCTCCTGATGCTCAGGGCTCGGAACCTGCTCACAACAATATTACACCCTCCAGATGCTCTTCGCGGATAGGGCAGACCGGGTCCTTTGCTCTTACGCGTCCTGAATAATGCCTCCCTGTTGTGCCTGCTATACCCAACCAGTAAATGTCATTTATGACTTGCCATGGTGCGGCGCGGTTCGGTGCGCTGCTCCCTCCCTCCCGGATATAGCAGACGACGTGGAACCTGGCCGTGGTTTGATGCGTGCCCAGCAACAGCCACACTCGGTCAAGTTGGGATGATGAGCTTCACACCACCTCAACGAAGCGAAAGCAGTGCCGGTCAACTGCCAGAAGGCCATTATATATATGTCACAGCCGACCGGCCAATCAGCTGTTCTATCGACATGGGATGATATGATTTGCCGACCGGGGCAAAAGTCGTAGAGAACGCAGCTTAATCGTTGGCTGCTACCCCAAACCTGCAAGTCGCCCCAAACGGTAATTGTCGGCCGAGAAAGAGCAACACCATGTCAACCACACTGCTTGATGTATGGGAGTTTTCTTTCAGCGCCCGTCTATCACCATCTGATAGTTCAAGATCCAGAGGCGTCTACCTGGAACTCGCCTTTCTCTTTCACGCTTCGATCTGACGTCGGACTTGGGCTGCTGGCATAGGCAGTTGTTGTCCCTCGCTTTCCGTCTGCCAATTCGCGGGACATTCAACTCATTGTCCCCATCTTGGGCATCGGTAAGGCGATGTTCCGATTTGAAGTGAGTGTGGGAATGACAGATTGGAGCCATCGCCCTCACCTTCGTTGCGTGCGTAGCCCTGGAACAAAACTGCTCGTCGTTGCGGCTTGCAGACCAACTCCACCCATGGCCATACAGACTGGAACAGGCCACGTTACCTTCGACGCGTTTTGAGTCAAGTTGCAGCGACTGCCGACTACCAGTTTGTCTTGCCGAGCTATTGACTTGGTACCGGCCAACCGTAACATCAGGAGAGTCGGTTCCGTACAGAGCTTCTCTTCCCTTCACCTTTGTGCCTCTTGAGGATGTTGCCGTTTTCGACAGCCGCCTTCATGTTGAGAGCGTTTTGAATTCGGACACTGCCGGCCAGTATGAGCTCAAAGCCGGGGGGGTCCATTTTCCTGATATACCTACGCAGTAAGCCGTTGTGCCCAGGCGGCTATAGCTTGAAGCCAAGCGCCGCAGGTGCCAAGCCAGGTTTGTCGCCAGCGAATTTCTTTTTCTCCCATCCTCTACATTGCATCCTTCCTGTAGCCGAGATACAGCCAATGCGCTCCAAAGGAGGCAGCTCCGCACCGAGGCGGCCGATGCAAGGTCCGTGGGTTACACGCCATGCTGAAGCAGTGCAAAAGCGAGGATTCTTTTCGGCATCACGCCATACGTGAGGAATAAACTCCGCGGTATACTCACCAACATGACGCTGGTGTCAATCAAGGTTGGAGATGGCACCTTGCGTCTTCATGTTTGGCTGTAGAGCCGCCAAGCAGACATGGATTCCGCAAATCCAGCACCTCGACAAAGGCACGAGCCCTTTGCATCACAGGCCTCGAGAAGCCGCAGAAGAGGAGCCAAGAATGGGTCGTCAGCGTCCCCAGGCTCACGAAAGCGGATCTTGAGCGCAACGCAACCCCTGCACGGCCACATTGCCAAGATTGGGAGGACAACATATTCAAACCCACCACCAACGCTTACCCACACACTTCCTCAGTGAGGAGTTGACGACGGTCGCCTCGAGAGAGAGACGACGACAGGAGGAAGGCTCGAGTTTTGGGACCTAGAAGAACCGCGATGACGGACGCACGTCGCTCGGCACCAGATACACAATCTCACAACGAGCCTTCTGGTCTCGGTCCACCATCACAACCCCCCAGCAATCCGACCTTGCGGCGGGGACTCGTATCATGACGACCCCGTTCATGGCCTCGCAGAACCATGACGGGATTCTAGTATCTCGCCATTTGCCTGATTTGCAGGGAATTTCTGACATGAGAGAAGAGGGGGGGATGGTGGGTGGGGTGGGCCTCCCGAGTAAACGTCCGTAGTCTGAACATGACCTCCCCCAAGTGCCGCGCCTCTCACCGCCGAGAAAATGACAGACCAGTCGGCACAGGTCGGGATAGGAATGTCTCCGCGAGCTAACTATGATCCTCGCTGTTCCGGCCTGGCGACCAGCGAAGCTCGGCCCGCCGAGGTGTGTTTTTGGTACCCTTGTCGGACTTTGGAGCCTCCGCGTAACCGGGCAGTCCTCCCGCTTCAGACACGATGGCCCTGTCGCCTGATTACTATTCCTCGGAGGTTTTGATTGGGGTTGAGTGACGTCCCTGTCGGCATCGTGACATCGGGGGAAAGCCACAAGGGTGGTTATGACGGGCAGCATGCGTACAACGTACAGCGTCGCTGACGTTGGTCTCATTTTGCACCCGAATAGGATCATGTCCTCTGACCCAACAGTCCTTCTTCCCAATGTAACATGCACAGGGAACATGGATCAAAAGTTGGAGGAGCAAAGGGGAAGAGTAAAAAAAAGGGCATCCTTGGACCTTGGACCAGTAAACGAAGACGGACTCAAGACCGCAAGACTACGAATGCGAGAACGAAAACATCACAGAAATAATCTACTCACAGAAGTATGGATGGGTGGGGGATTTTGTACCCAATGGGAAGCGCGCCGTCACATCTATCCCTCGCCCCTTGGGCCTCGACGCCAAAGTGAGCCTCGTGTGCGTACCATAGGTCCATGTTCATCGGGTTGAACTGGCGGGGGGACCACCCGGTGCGTTATAGTCACGCTCAGCCTTCTGACTTGGTATTGTATAGTACTCATTGCTGGCTGGTCTACTCGTGATGGCTGCTGGTAGTAGACGGACAGACCTCATCCATCATATTTGCTATTCGTGCTCGCTAGTCTCACGTCACGCAGCACGCTGTGTGTTTCCGTCATGTTGATGCCACTCCAGACAAGATGTTCGTCCCCACCCAAAAAGACGGTGACCAATTCCGCCCTACTCCGCTCGCTCCTCGGGGGCCTCGCCAGCGGGAGCGTCGACCTTCGAACCAGGGCTTACGGGGTCCTCCTCCTGCTTGACAGACGATCCCAGCAGATCCCCTACCGAGACGAGCTCCTCCCCCTGCTTGACAGACGATCCGAGCAGATCCCCTACCGAGACGAGCTCCTCCTCTGGCGCGGCGGACGAGGTGCTTGCCGCCGCATCGGCGCTCTTGCGCTTGGGATGGAGCGACTTCATTTCCAAACCTTCGTTATCGCTGTCCTTTTTATCTTGGTCTTCAAAGGAAAACAGATCCGAGAGGTTGATGGCTAGGAATGTCTTGGGTAGTTTCACTCTACGCGATTGTCAGTCCATTGATCGGCGGTGCAGGTATCGGACCCCCTTAGCCAGTCACAAACTTACTGGTTGAATTTAGCCCGCAGTGTACGAATGACCTGCATCCAGTCGCCGTGTGGGGTGAGACTCCGTCGCGGCGCGCAGCTGATACAGTGCTTGCTGTCCAATTGCACGTCCAGGGGATCGTAAACGTGACATCCGGGGCTGATGGTGATCCTGATGCTGTATGCGAAGCCCTGTTCCTCCCCACCCTCGGGCGTGTCGGAGGGTATCTTGATCTCGGACTCGTAGAGCTCGAAGCAGATCTGTGACAGGTAGTCGAGCTCGGGGATGGTGCTGCGCTTGATCTTGGTCTCGATGCCACCCTCGAGGATACAGTTGAGGAGCGTGTAGATGTGAGACTCCTTGGTGAAGTAGAAGAAGGACTTGGCATCGTTGGATGCCTGCATTTCCTCGAGATCCTGCACTATCTCCTTCAACAGCGGCAACGACGTCAACAGACCAATCTCGAGCTTTTCGCTGTCCGAGATGCCGTACTCCTGAGGGCAGATGAAATCGAACAGCACCTTGGCGAGCTGGTAGAGCTCCCTCAGCGGCTCAAAGCGGGCGTCCGTCTTTGCCTTTGTCTGCGTGTTGCCCTTGTAGAGGTGGAAGTACTGCTCGGGCGGGGCAGCTTCACCGTGGCGCAGGCCGTTGAGGAACGAGCGCCGCCGGAAGATGCGTCGGACAGACGTTGAGCTCTTGCTCGCCTCGCTCTTCTCTGGCTTCTCCGCGGTTCCCGGGGCCTCCCGTCTCTCGTCCCTCGAGTCCTGGAAAGACTTGCCCTCGTCCGAGGCCTTATCGGCCGACTTGGTCTCCTTGCCGTCCTTATCTTTGATTCCGTACTCCTCTTCCAGCATGGCCTTGGGCGGTGTGAAGACCCATTCGAGGAACTGGCGGTTATGCAAGGCATCGAACTTCATCGTGTCGTACAGCTCGGAAATTTTACTAGGATCGACCTTTTCTCCGTCGCAGAACTCGGCAAAGAGCTTTTCCCAACGTTCTCTGAAGAGCTCGGCGTCTTCACCGCAACACCAGCGAGGCTGTATGTTGCTTACGGCGTTCGCCTGGGATAGCGAAGAGGACGTGCTGCTGCTCGAACCAGCTTCGCCATTCAGGGGCTTCTCCACGCCGGGGTTGGCAATGGCATTGTTTAGTGACGCAACGGCGCTGCCGTTGTTCAGCTTGGAGTAGTTGTGCTGCATCACGCGACGGTGGAAGTTCATCAGCTGAACGACACGAGTCTGCACTTCCGAAGGCTCCGGCATCTTTTCGGGCCAGGCAAATTGAGACGGACGTTCGTTGCCCTTGCGCAACAAGCCCTTAAGCTTCTTCTTGACCTTGTCCATCTCGTCCTTGGCGGCGTTCGAGTCATCTAAGAGATCCTTACGGATGGTGATGAAATCCTCTGGCAGGTCTTTACGGTCCAAGAAGGCAGACGCCCAGATCTGAGCACTCGTGGTGACTCTGCGTTCCGAGCTACTAAAGACATGAACCTCGTCCAGAACATCCCTGTTTAGCAGGTTAAAGTCATTCCGCATGTTTTCGCCCAGCTCCTGGGCCTGATAGCGGGCCGAGTGAGTGGGTTCGCCACCCCACTTGACGATGAGCTGGAGCTTATCAAGCACCAGGCTCTCCTCTGCAGCTGTGATTCGCGACATGGTCACGCCAGAGAGGGAGTCATGCCTCTTGGGCGTTTTGCGGGACGGCGCAGAATTGTCCGCCTTTGCACCGCCGTCTTCTGATTTCTCTGCAAAGTCGGCCTCGACGCCTTCCTTCAACACCTGCGAAAGCTCGTCTCCAGAGGAAACGGCAACGTCTTCTGTCTTCTTCTTGCGGAACATGGGCTTTATCTGCACCTTGGTGCCTGCCCAGCCGCCCTTCTTGACCAGTACGTTGCGCAGGGCCTTGAGCTTGGAGCGATCCTCCACGCCGGCCCGCATTGCGACATCGACGGCTTGCAGCACGCTAGCCAAGGCTGCCTCGCCAATGAGGAGGACCTCCTCTTGATGGCCCTTGAGAAGCTCAATGAACGGCTCCGTGTGGAACGTAAACTTGTATTTCTGCTTTGGTGTGCGATCGGCGTGTCGAATGACGGATACGATGCCCTTGAGCTTCCACGTGTGCTTTGGCGGGGGAGGGGCAGGTGCTTCCTCCGCAGGCGGCGGCACAATAGCCTCTCCCTGAAGCGACGGGGTGGCTGAAGGTGTCGCCGACGCAGTCGTAGACGGGACGCTCACGACGGCCGAGTCGACCAGGGGCGGCGGAGGCGGGAGAGTCGGGCTGGTGCACGAACTCGTCACGGCCGACGTCAGAGCACTCTCCGATTTGGGAGCAGGGATGTTTGTGGGCACCGCCTTGGGTTCCTGCGGCTGCTTTTCCGAAGCTGCGGACATGTTGCTCAGAGACTTGTTCTGGGTGGGGGGCACTGATGTCGGTTGCGAATCCTTCTCCTTGCCTCTCGAGGCCAGCGGATCGGCGATGTCTGAAGGAGCGGGAGACGGCGCAGGAGAGGTCACTCCGCCTCTTCGGAGCCTCTCCTTGACGAAAACCTCCTTGAGGATGTTGGCACAATGGTCGTAGTAGTCATCGTTATCCTTGACGAAACTCCATCCGTTGACGTCGATGACATAACTCTTCCCGGCGGCTCGCAGGAAATCGAATCCGCAAACCCTCTGGCCGAACGAGGTGGAGATTTTGCTCGCAATCTCCTTCTCTTCGGCGTTCAGGCCGGTAACGTAGCGCAGCTCCTTCCCATGCGTATTACGCCTGACGACACCATCGACGACTGGGGACTTTCTGGTCTCTGCATGGCAGTAGGTGGGCCCGACCGTGTAGGCCTTGACATCCTCAGCATTGTCGACTCTCATAAACTTTTCGTAAATGTAACTATTCTCGGGTTCGAGAATAGCGCGAGGTGTGTTCAAGTCGGGGTCGTATTCGGAACTCTTGTTGCCAATCTTGCGGAACAGGCGTCGAGCACCGCCCCCGGTGGCCTTGGGGAAGTAGATGACGATGTTGTGGTCCTCGCCGCTGACGGGCTTTTCGACAAAGGGCTTCTTGAGCAGGGCTCCGTCGACACTCAGGATGTCTCCGTCGTCGAGCAGTTCGACCTTCCGGGGAGGGTGATTGTATCCCAGCTCTTCGGGGTCTAGGGTCAGACCAGTGACGTCTTTGATGTGCTTCGACGCGTCGGGGGTAAGGACTTTTGGCCCTCCATCCCGGTTCACTTCGATGCGCTTCGGTGTCGAGACTCCAATGCGATCCAGAATGTTCAGACATAGTCGGCGGTCCCAGAGGATCTTTTGCATCGGCACATCGTTGACGCAGAAGGGTTTCCGGGTCTTGACGTAGGCAATGGCCTTGTCCAAGGGGAAGCCGTCCGAGTAGAAGGAAATGAGGTAGTCACTGTGAACGTCAGCGGTTGACCCAGCAGGTTACTGTTGGATATTGGGAGCGGAAAAGCAGCGAGCAGACAGGCGGCTCGGTAGGCGGGACGATGGCGGGACGATCCACCATGGACGTCCCAAACGAACGAGACTATGCTGGTTTGGCTCACCGAGCCTGCCGCATAAAAAGAAGAACAAGTTATCTCACCAGATGGGCCAATTTTCCACCTCTACAAGACGGCGTTAGCAACCAAGAGAAAGGCTTTCACAGGGTGGCAGGCACCTACCTTCGTCCAGAATGACCTTGTCGCCAAAAACCACCACGTCAAACTCACGGTTCGCAATCAACCTGTTCAAAATGTTCCTGCTGGGCTTGCTCCGGGCCTTGACGTCCAACGCGCATACTCCAATGACACCCCAGGGCGCTGGCTTGACTGCAGGTGCATTAGAGCTTGTCAGAACTCTCTGACGTGGCGCGCTTGTATCTCTTGACTGACCATCTTCTTTCTCCTTGCCATGGTAAGGCCCTCGATCGCTACTCGGACTTTGGCTGCTCGCGCCGGTGCTCCCACTGAATCTGCGCTTGTTTCGGCTGCGGGAACGGGTGGGCTGGGGGCGGTGGGGGTGGTCACGATTAGGACGCTTAACCAGGTCGTGATGGGTGGCATGGGAAGGAGTTTCGCGTGGCGCGAGGTGATGCTGGCCCTGGGCACCGGGATTCCCGTTCTGTGCGCTGGAGGAGGAAGTGGTGACGGTGACGTTGGAGAGCTCGGCACCCGGGTGGGAGGTGTTGGCGACAGGCTTGCCGGACGCCATGATGCCAGAGACTGAACGAAGGGGAGCGGGGGTGGGAGCCGCGTCGGAGCCGTTGGCAGAAGCTGCGGAGGATTGGACAGCACCAGGTGCTGAGGATGGAATGACGCCGCGGGCCGAGGCCAGCGAGTATACGGAGAAGAGGCTGGAGACTGAAGTGCGTTTTTGGTCCGGGTCGGAGGAAAAAGACGAGCGGGTTGTGAGAGCGGGCTCGGGGAGGGGGCGATATGGGGCAGTGGGATCTTGATGGTGGCCAGCCGAGGGGCCAGGAACAGGACCAGGATAAGGCTGGAGACGTGGGGTATCGGTATCGGTATCTCTATCTTCGCCTTGGACAGACTGGAGGGCAGAATCACTCCAGGCCTCGATGGAGTTGTTTGATTCTCGACGACTGCGACAGAGCGAGGATCGAGGGCTTTTATACGGTATGGTCGAGGAAGGCGGTGGCATAATTAGGCTGGCGGCTGCAGAGTGTGCATCGCTCGTCCCGGGCTCGGCTTGCCGACTCTTCCTGCTAGCCGAAGAGGTGAGGTTCAGTGAGTGGGAGACGGAGCGACCGGGTCTCGATCGCAATGGTATTTCTGCCGACGTGGACGAAGCATTCACGGAAGAATGGGAAGGTGAAGCAGGAAGATGGTGCAGCGGCGAAGGCGGCGCAGGCGCGATTGGAGATGCTGGCGCGGGAGCTGAAGCAGAAGCAGCAGCAGCGATGGAGCGAGCGCTGTCTACTGACTGCCGGCTGTTGTAAACCGGCCTGTCCATCTTTTCAAATGCGAAGGCGACGAGATCAGACGAGAGACGCCGGGATCGGCTGACTCGAGAATTCGCCAAAGCTTGATGCTGGGACCTTGCTGTTCGAAGTTTCTTTTCTTCCTTAAATTTTTTTTTTTTGGGTCTGGTGCTCGTGCTTGAAGGTTTTGCTCAGCGGCCGGTACTATTTACGCAAGCTGAAGACGATACGATGCAAACGCAATGCAGTGCAGCGAGCTGGCAATGGGCAAACACGGGATATGGTAGACTGGCCGCGGTGTCGTGGGCCAAGATGATGTGCGAGAGAAAAGATGAAGGCCCCACCAGTTAGTCAAGGACTCAAGAGACAGACGGTGGCAGATTTCTGCAACGACGTTGGGTCCCTACTACGTAACCAGGTAATAATTAGCTACCTTACTCCTTTTGGAGGTTGGAGTAACCAAGGCGCCGGTCGCGGTAATGGTAATGGTAATGCAACATGAGGCGGCAGCCAGGGTACTACGAGTTGTCGGAGTTGGTCGTCGATAAGTGGAATAGCTCAAGATTGGAGGGGAAAGAGCGCACGCGACCGTCTTCTTTCTGAGAGGAGATGCATCTCATTTGGGCAGGTCAAGTGCTCAGAAGAGGCTGGGGTTCATTACTACGTATACACAGTAGGATCGATACGAGATGAACGCAATCACAGCAATTGAGGCACCATTCACGCCAGTCATCTAGGTACCTAGTATCTCTCTGCCAAACCATCTACGTAGCTGAGTGCATGCATCATCGTCGAGGCCCAGCACAGCGACGGCAGCTGCGAACGTGGGATTCATCACCAAGAGATGGTGGCACAAACCCACAAAAAGTTCGTCACGCCGCATCGCAAGCGCCCCAGAGGCCATTCTAGAAAGCCGCAGCCAAGACAGCGCAGGGGATGGAAGCCAGGATGACGCTGTCTGAGGTGAGTACAGAGCACCCTTTAGGTAGGGCCAATGGCAGCAGTCAAATAAGGTACCGAGTACTTGCCAGCTTGATGCCATCAGTTTCCGGCGAGTGACAGCTACTGTGGCACACACCACCTTGGGTGGTGGTCAGGTGACCACGCCTGTGATGGGGCACCAGGCCCACTAGCTCAGATAGATGAACTATGCAGATTACACCTATAGATTATATCTATATATTATGATAACTAATGTAACTTACAGTTAGTAGTATAATTTATAATAATCTATAGACTAAATATCTATTAAAAAGTTATTTTCAATTAATTAATAGCTAATTAGTTATTAATCCTATCTTTTTTCAAACTCTATACTATAATATTAAGATATAATACTCTACTTTACTCTAACTTTCTATAACTAACTACTAACTACTAATATCTAATCTTAACCTAAAGAGGAAGTTAGAATATATTATATATTATTTAGATATTACTTATATAGAGGTAATGAATAATAATAATCTTAGCTATATAAGGAAGATTATAGATACTATTAAAAAACTAATATAGTTATTAGAATTCTATCTATATATTTAATTTCCTATTAAGTAGAATTCTAAGAGAATATTATAATCTATAATATATAATTAGTATTATAAAGTAATAATTTTTACCTAATATAACTTCTTAATTCTAATTATCCCACTTTAAATATCCTCTATAAAGGAAATATCCTAACTAGATACTCTATAGCTAACTAAGAGATTTTAATATTTTAATCTCTTACTTAATATTAATAGAATAATTAATCTAATTAATTTCAGTAATAGAAATGATACTTAATAGATATTTAGTATAACTAATCTCTTTAATATTCTAATTAAATAACTTTAGAATAAAAATAATATATTTTAACTTTCAGAATCTAGTAATAAAGCTGCAGTTTTATTAATAGTAAAGATAGTAGTAATAATAAGAAATATAGTAACGTGGTTGATAAGCAAGCTGCCCAGACAAGCGAGCTACCCAGGCCTTATCACGCTTTAAAAGCTAATTTTTAAGTATTTTTAAAACGTTTAAATTTAAATAAAGAATTACACACTTTTATAAAGTGTTATCGATAAGGGTTTTATATAGATAATTAAATCTATAATAATTTAGTATT
>MASP02000932.1:0-10792 GCA_001693025.2 Colletotrichum lindemuthianum | reverse complement strand
ATATTAACTTTACTTTTCTCTTTTAGATTTAAGGAATTTTAGTTTACTATATATTTAATTTCCGATTAATTTCTTTTATAGAATACTTATAATTTCTTTTTATGGGGTATTTAAGATTCTTTTTTGTAGGGTACTTGAGATTCTTTTTGTAGGGTATTTAGGCTAACTTTTACCTAAACTTAAAACTTTTAAATATATTTTTCTTGGCAGTTGCGGCTGCTATAAATATAGACTCTTAAGCGTTATAGCCTCCTGAAAAAATATTATAATTTAAGTATAAACACTGCTAGGCTCTGCGGCTGTTTTAGGAATTTCTTCTATAGGTTACTTAAGATTTCTTTTGTAGGGTACTTAGGAATTTTTTTGTAGGGTACTTAGGATCTCTTTTGTAGGGTATTTGAGATTTCTTTTATAGGATACTTGAGATATCTTGTAGGGTACTTAGGAATTTTTTTGTAGGATACTTAGGATCTTTTTTGTAGGGTATTTGAGATTTCTTTTGTAAGGTATTTAGGATCTTTTTTGTAGGGTATTTGGGATCTTTTTTGTAGGGTACTTGAGATATCTTGTAGGGTATTTGGGAATTTTTTTGTAGGGTATTTGGGATCTCTTTTATAGGATACTTAGGATCTTTTTTATAGGATACTTAGGATTTCTTTTATAGGGTACTTGAGATTTCTTTTGTAGGGTATTTAGGATCTCTTTTATAGGGTATTTGGGATCTCTTTTATAGGATACTTAAGATATCTTATAGGGTATTTAGGAATTCTTTTATAGGATATTTGGGATCTTTTTTGTAGGATACTTAGGATCTCTTTTGTAGGGTATTTAGGATCTCTTTTGTAAGGTACTTGAGATATCTTGTAGGATACTTAGGAATTCTTTTGTAGGATATTTAGGATCTCTTTTGTAGGATATTTGAGATTTCTTTTGTAGGATACTTGGGATCTTTTTTGTAGGGTACTTGGGATCTCTTTTATAGGGTATTTAAGATATTTTATAGAGTATTTAGGATCTCTTTTATAGGGTATTTGGAATCTTTTTTGTAGGGTACTTACTAATTCTTAAGATTTCTTTTAGTATATTTATTAAATTCTAGAGATCTTTTATAGGGTACTAGCTATACTAGTAGGCTCTACCCTTAGAGATTCAGTTTATTAACTAGTTGAATTATAGGGTACTTACTACCTTAAAGACTGTAAATATTCCCACTCTAGAAAGTTAGTTTCTTTTATAGGATATTTAAATATCTTAAAAAAGGAAAATTCGTTAAACTAGTGGATAACCTATCCGGACGCTAGTTAGCTGTCTCCCTCATGCATTCCTGGCTTATAGGCTTCCAGGTTTATAAGGAAATTGAGGTGAAGAAGGGTTTACTCTCAGTAGATTGTAATAATAAGGCTACTCTACTGCTTACAGGATCCTTTTATATATCTAAGTTGTCTGTAAAGAATTTGATTCCGCTCGTGCTGAAATTACAATTCGCGAAATACTGCTACCCACTTTGAGGGCAGCGGAGTAATTACCTACTAAGATACTAAACTGAAGCCTATTCATATCTATCTGTATATATAGAAGGTATTATCGCATTCTGGTATAGATTCTAACTTAGAGGCGTTTAGCTATTATCTAGTAGATAGTAGTGTCGCAGCATTGCCTAGTCGGACAGCTATAAAAACTAATTATCTAAATAAGTAGTTCCTCTCATACTAAGCTTAATTACTATTACAATAAGGTTATCAGTAGGGTAAAATTAACCTATCTCACGACAGTCTAAACTTAACTTACGTTTCCTATTTAATTATATTATACCGCTATGTATAGTGTATGCCTGCTGAATATAGTTACTCTCCCTACTGGATAGGTACTAAACTTAGTAAATAATATCCCTATTATAGTATAATACTACTAGGCTTGCTATTAGTATTTCCTCTTATAGCTTATGTGTATGCCTTTTACCTACTTTAAGCTGTAGGCTCTCTGTAGGTAAACTTAGTTTCTTAAGGGTTTAGTATATCCCTTAAGTAGCCTCTAAGAGTACTGTCCACACCTTTCCGCGCTCTATAGGGGTATCCACTGGATCGCTCTAGTAGTACTCCCCTCGGGATTAGTATAGGGTCTCGTGGCTCCGTAGCCTCCCCCAAACTAGGTTGTGTCGCTGTATAGCATCTGTAGGTTGTCTGCTATATTAACTAGCTGGTAATTCCCTAGAGGGAGGGATTAATTATTCCCACTAATAGTAAACTTTCAGAGACTAATATTTAGTGGGTGAATAATCTAATGTTTACTAAATTCTGCTTCAGTATAATAGGAAAAGCTGATATTAAAAGATTAAAAAGCGACGTTGCTATGAATACTTAGCTGCCATAAGCTAGTTATCTCTATAGTAACTTTTCTGGTATCTCTAGCTTTAAATTTTGAGGGACTAAAGGATCAATAAATTATATTTTTATAGTTTATATTCACACTGAAAATCAAAATTAAGGAAACTTTTACCCTTTTATTCTACTAGAGATTTCTATTCTCTATAAGCTCCCTTTAGAATATCTGTATTATAGTTTAATAGATATGCTGCTTTAGTTAAACTCCCCACCTAATAATATCTTCAATCCAGATTAGCCCACGAAGGACCTTAAAACTAGAAGTTAAATATAAATCTAACCCTGCTTTATTGAATAAGTAAAAAAACAATAGGAGTAGTGGTATTTCACTGGCGCTGAAGTTCCTACTTATTCTATACCTTCTATGTTTTTTCATAATGTTAAACTAGAGTTAAGCTTAACTATTTACCGCCCCCCGCAGCTGTCTGGGCGGATAGGGGGATACTGACCTCTCTTAAGGCCTTCCTAACCTTCATACTATAGGTACTCCAGTTGGGAGCGGGCTTTCGCTTGGGATTAGTATGTATCTTAAGCCCTGCCGTCTCTGGCAGGGCTGACACTTTACTGCGCATTACGACAGCTCCTGAAAGCTAGAAGCTCACTACGGGATTACTATAAACATATCTCTACGCCCCATAAGCTTCCCCATACTAGGTTGTCTCACTTGCAGCCACCCATAACGTATAGCTGCTGGACTAACGTGCCAGAGGCTCGAGCCTCCAGCATATTGTGGACCCTATTAAACTATTTAGGATCTTCTTTCCCTACTAATTCTGCTAAACTTATTCTCTTAGCTGTAGTTTTGCTAGATAGTAGATAGAGATAGTGGGAATCTTATTAATCTATTCATATACGTCACTAATTAGATAACGAGGTATTTAGCTACTTTAAGAGCTTATATGCAGACGCTAGTCTTTCGGCCCGCTGTAGACTATATCTTAAGTCTGGGTGTGTACTGTAGTACCTTCTGGACCTACTGCCGTTTAGTTGTTAAACTGTATTCCTATCCCCCCTGGGGGGGGGATGTAGGGCTTAGCTGTGTAGTTATCCCGTACTAGCTGCGTTGTTACTATCCCCCGGGCTGCTAACCTGGGTGCTGCACCGGCCGTTTCCAGCTGGCTGTAATAGTAGAAAGCTCTAGGAAGTTTCCGTAATTTGACAGTATTGCAGGGTGTGAGGCCCCACTAGTGGTCGCCTTTTCAGTACCATTCTGATAACCCTCTCAGTTAAGTTATAATTACTTCCGCTATTTACCTACGTTTAGTTAAATTACTTCACTTTAATATTCAGAGTATTAGGTAGAAATTATATTATATTAATATTACTTTCTAGCTATCGTAATACTATATTTTAATTAGATAGTTAGATTCCCCTTATCTATATTAGTTCTAAGTTAGTTGTTAACTGTATGCTGGATGGCTGAAGCCTGCTAAAGGCGTTAGGATTTAGATGCTGGAAGCTTCTGGCTGGTTACCTAGCTAGTAGTAACCTACTTCCAGGCTGTCCGCCTAAAGCCTAACATACCTAACCCTTAGAGCTAATCTTTATCTTAAAGTTATGGATCTGTTTTACTGACTTTCCTTATCTATATTATTCTATTAACTAGAAGCTATTTACTTTAGAGACCTGCTGTAGTTATAAGTATAACCTAACGTGAGAATTATTCCTTCCTGTGGATTTTTAAGGGATATCGAGAGTATACTAAACCTAACAGAAGTGCTAAGTTCTTCTGGCTGTTAAACTCTAGCTCCAGATAAACTAATTTTAGAGTGATAGACTATTAAGAAGAAAAGAGAATTCTGCCTGGAGCCCCTACTGTCATCTCTACATTTAGTTGCATTACTACATAAAACCTATATCTAGATACTGGAATATTAACTAGTTTCCCTTTCGCTATATGGAGTATAAATACCTCTTTGAAATGGAACTTCCTTATGGCTTAGGATTAACTAACTTATGTCTAACTGCTGTTCATATAGAACCTTTCCCCACTTTAGTCCTTTAAGTTCTTATTAAAGTATTTGTTATTACCACTAAGATCTGCACTAGAGGCTATTCTATCTGGACTTATACCCTAGGTTTTGTTACTAACTTCTATATCTACCTACTCCTCAGTGTATCGTTTCTATACTGAGGGTGAGGTATAAGTGAGACACTTAAATACTATCTATTTTCAGAGTTAGTATATTTAGCAGGTAAGTTGTTATACAGTCTTTAGCGGATTCTGACTTCTATAGTTACTATCCTGCTGTTAAGATATACTAACACCTTTTATGGTGTCTGATAAGTATCTACTTTGGCATCTTAATCTTGCGTTTAGTTTATCCTGCATTATTAGTTCTACTTACTAAAAATGGCCCACTAGTGTTAATATATTTAAATACCTACGTTCAGCTAAGTAATAAAAGCTTCTTATATATTTAAAGTTTGAGAATAGATAAAAGTAATATAATACTTCCGAGTTCCTAATTATTCGTTTTACCTTATAAAACTGAGTTTAACACTACTATCCTGAGGGAAACTTTGGCGGAAATTAGCTACTAGAAGGTTTAATTAGTCTTTCGCCCCTATATATATATTTAATAATTGATTTGTATGTTAGAACTGCTGCGAGCTTCCACTAGAGTTTCCTCTAACTTCACTCTATATATGTATAGTTTACCTTCTTTCGGGTCTAACTTTATATGTTCTTACTTAAATCTATCTGAGAATATTAGGATCGGTTAATGATATGCTGAAGCTCTCACTTGTATTCACTTTTATTATGTGTAAGGGTTTAACATCCGAATACTTGTATATAAGGTTAACTCCTTAGTCTGTATTTCAAGATGAGTTGCTGATAACTATTACGTTAGTATCCTTGCAGAGTGTATACTTCAGCCTACTGAAGGGTATTGTGTAATAGGCTATAATACTCCCCAGAGGGAGCTATGTTCTTGAAGCTTTTGTCCCCGACAGCAAGCTGATACTAGCTTGAGCTGGCGGAGTGTTCCAGCTGTGAGAGCTGAGTAACCTGCCGGGCGTAAGTCTGGTCATAAGTGTTTCCCTTTTAATAATTTTACATGCTATTTAACTTTCTTTTTAAAGTATTTTTTATCTTTTAATCACTCTACTTATATGCTATTAGTCTCTAGCTAATATTTAGCTTTAGAAGAAATATACCTCCTATTTTAAGTAGTATTCCCAAACTACTTGATTCGTTGAAGGAGCTTTATACAGACTTAGTATCTAACCGTATGGAGCTTTCACCCTCTATAGTATCCCGTTCTAGGGAACTCGGAAGGCATTACGCCTAAAGCATCCTCTACAAATTACAACTTAGGCTCTGGGGGCCAGATTTCAAATTTGAACTATTGCTACTTTACTTACTATTACTAAGGTAATCCCTATTAGTTTCTTTTCCTCCGCTTATTAATATACTTAAGTTTAGTAGGTATTCCTATCTGATCTGAAGTCAACCTTATTAAAATTGGGGGGGTTTATAGTAGGAGTGTCCTGTAGGTCCTGGTGCGAAGTGGTATATTACTATATAAAGGAAGCTCCGCGAGGGTCCGCCACTATCTTTAAGGGCCTACGTCAGCTATAGAAGCTCTAACGTTAAGTAATACTTAAGGATTGAAATAACGTTCGAATAAGTATGCCTGCTAGAATACTAGTGGGTGTAATATGTATTTAAAAATTTAATAATTTACTGAATTTTATAATTTATATTACTTATCGTATTTTGCTGTATTCTTTATTAATATTAGAACTAAGAGATCTATTATTAAAAGTTTTGATTATTTGCTTGTGCTACTTAGAAGAGATATTATTAAAATAGAGTTAGGTTTTCCTCTAGCAAGCGCCCCGTGAGTGGGGCTGGGGGGAGGTAGACCTCCCGCCTGCTGAAGTAATAGTTTAGTATATTCATAAAAGGTTATAAAGTGTAAATTCAGTAATAATCTCTCTGCTAGTTTACTAATAGAGACTTTATTATAATTTTTACTTCCTCTAAATAACTAAGTTTGGATAATTTTCTGGCTCTGAGTGGTAGTTGCCTACCTCTCTGGGCCAGTCTGGAAGCCTTACTAAGCTATTCAATCAGTAGTAGCGACAGGTAGTATGTATAAAAGGTAGGGATGTAATTAATATAAACTGATAATTTATACTTACTAGGGATTCCTCGTTAAAAAGTAATAATTATAATACTCTATCCCCAGTATAATAGAGTTTAATAAGATTATCTAAGCTTTCTGGCTAAGGGAGTATTTACTAGTTCTGTCAGTGTAACGTGTGTGCGGCTTAGGATATCTAAGGGTATTACAGTATTTGAATGCTGGCCTGCTGTCAGGCGGACCCCCCTCCGTATTAGCCTGCCAGGCTTTCTCGGGGGGTCAGGCTTTCACCCGGGATTAGCATATACTTTAAGCTCTTTCGAGCCTACCCCTTTGCGTGCGTTGCGACGGCCTAGCGTTACCTAGGCTCGCTACAGGATCGGCCGCCGCCCGGAGGCAGTTAGGTATTCTCTATATTAGGTAGTATTACCTGCGACAGGCGTCTCGAGAGGCATCCCTCTACCTGACAGTTAGGGACTTCCCCTATAGAGTTAGAGTTACTAAATTAGTAGTTATTTTTAATAAAGCTTACTGTTACAGGCCTGTGAAGGTTAACTTGTTATTACCTTAAACTTCTATCAGCTTAAGCTAATAGTCCCTCTAAGAAGTTAGTATACTGCTAAAGTAATATAGGCTATTTAGTAGGTTAAGGTCTCGTTCGTTATCGTAATTAAGTAGATAAATTACTCTACTAACTAAGAATGGCTATACACTACTACCTATAAAATTAAGAAAGAGCTTTTAATCTGTTAATCCTTATTGTGTCTAGATTTAGTGAGTTTCCCTATATTGAGTTAAATTAAGCTACAGGCTCCCTTTTTAGGTAATATACTAGTTAGTTTCCACTCTCTCGAGCGGGTATGGACTCTATTTTAGGTGGCATCTGGGGGCGCTACCTATCCCTATTAAGTCTCTAAACCTTCCCTGTAGTTAGGGGCTTAGCTGCAAGTTGCCTTATGAGTAGTATATTGTCTCTATACTGGCGGCCGTTATGCTGCCGTTACAGTATCTCTTTCGAGTGCTGCTTGGGAGTGCTACTCTCTGAGGGTTTCTCGCAATTGGGGGATATTGCTACTACTAGGGTGACTAGCGATTTGGGGCTAGCTACTGGACCCTTTATAGGCTTACTGTCTGGGGTAGAGCTTGAATGGCTACTGTTTACCCCTAGTGGTATCCTTCTGTCAATTTCTTTAAGTTTCAGCTTTGCGACTATACTCCCCCTGGAGCTTAAGTATTTTGATTTCTCGTAAGGTGCCGAACGAGTTAAAAAATAATATTATCTGATCTCTAGTTAGTATAGTTTATAGTTAAGATTATGATGGTATCTGATTGTCTTCAATCTCCTAACTTTCATTCCTAATAAATAAAAACATTCTTAGTAAATGCTTTCGTAGTAGTTAGTCTTTAATAAATCTAAGAATTTCACCTCTGATAATTAAATACTAATATTCTTGACTGTCCCTATTAATTATTATAGTGATCCTAGAAACTAATAAAATAGAATTACATATTCTATTCTATTATTCTATACTAATATATTTAAGTATAGGCCTGCCTGAAGTATTCTAATTTTTTTAAAGTAAAAGTTCTGTTTCCCTAGTATACTTAGTGAAGGGTATATAGTTCCACAGAGGGAAAGGCTCAGTTGGATCAGTATATACAGTGAGGTAGATTGGCTAGTTAAGCTTAAGGTTCTACTATAAGCTTTTTAACTATAATAATTTTAATATATACTATTAGAGTTAGAATTACTACAGCTGCTGGTACTAAATTTACCTTCTAATTATTCCTTATTAAGGAATTTAAATTATACTTATTCTAATTATAAGACCTAAAAGAGCTTTATATTAGTATTTATTATCACTACCTCTCCGTGTTGGGATTGGGTAATTTGTGCGCCTGCTGCCTTTTTTAGATATAGTAGCTATTTCTTAGGCTCCTTCTCTGGAGTTAAATCCTAACCCTCTATTACCTATTATAACTATACTAGAATACTACTTTAGTATTGAAAGTTAATAGGGAAGAAATTTAAATAAACTATCATTAATATAAAGCTATATAATTCGAGAAGTTATTATAAATCACTAGTGAGCCTTAAAGGATATTAGTTTTTAATCTAATAAATATATCCCTTCTAAAGTTAGGATTTTTAGTATATATTAGCTTTAGAATTACTATAGTTATCTAAATAGTAAAATATTATTAAATAAATAATAACTTATATAATAAGCTATTCGCAGTTTTACTATATAATTACTTATACTTAAATATATATAGCTTAATCTTTAAGATAAGTATATAACTATTAGTAGAATTAATTAGGTAATTATTATACGCTAGAGTTAGCTAACATTACTACCTAAGTAGTAAAAAAGTTTAGTTACTAGTGTTGCTTGCGCCTAGTGGCGTCTACACCCCCTGGGGTATATACTAACTAGGTCTGCAGTATCTTAGAGGTTTCCACTTTCCCCCTCTAAATTCCCCAGAATGCCCATTTGCTACACTATGCCTACAGGTGGGTTAAGTAATTTAGGGACCCCAGGAGGAGCAACCTAACTCTGCACCTTCAGCTGTTTAGTATCTATTATGGATATCTTACTCCTGATACTTATTAGTAAGTCTAACTAGTAGCTATCTATCTATAAAGCCTATCTTTTAGGGTTATAGTAATATTAAACTACTAAGCTTTTTAGGGTATCCCCAGTTTACTGATACATCTGGATAGCTAATACTATAGGGAATAACTAATAGCTATAAACTTCCTATACTTAAGGTTTTAGTAGCTTTCTAAAGTATATAGAGAGATACTATACTATAGTCTATAGAATATAAAATATTTATAAGGCGTACTAGCATATTATTATATAATACTAAGTTATGGAGCTTACGCTACTATTAGGCTGTATTTACTTCCTACTTATAGGCTTACTAATACTTTTTATGTGTAAGTTCTGTAGTATTTAGCTCTAGTCTGTAGAAAGTTTCTAATTAAATTAGATTTATATAGGAAAATAAAAAAATTATCTTATAGGAACCAACTAATTAATTAACACTATATACACTCGTGGGTGCATGCTGTAACTTATGCGCGGTAGTACTACTGGAGCTACTAATATAGCGTCTATAAGGCATACTACAGGGTATATAGTGCTGTGAGCCACTGCAGCAGCTGCTACAGCTGCAGAGCCTAGTACGCTATTACCGCCTGGGGGCGCCTAAAGCTACTGTCGCTACTGTAACTAGTACTGAGAAGGTTTCAAGTGCGTCTCTCTCAGTAGGCATAGCTACTAGAAGTGTGGAGCCTATAGCACTGTAACCACCTAAAGAAGTGCTATATAGTAAGCATGAGCACTACTAAGCCCTGTAATATCTACCGGAATTTCTTTTGTAGGATACTTAGGATTCTTTTGTAGGGTACTTAAACTAACTTTTACTTAAGTTTAAAAATTTTAAATACATTTTTCTCGGCGGTTGAAAACGTTATAAGTATAGAGCCTTTAGTGCTGTAGCCCCCTAGAAGAGCACTATAAATCAAGTAGAAATATTACTAAATTTTGCAGCTATTACTGGAATTTCTTTTATAAAGTATTTAGATTTCTTTTGTAGGGTATTTAGGCTAACTTTTACTTAAGTTTGAAAATTTTAAACGCGTTTTTCTCAGCAGTCGCAGTCGCTATAAATACAGAGTCTTTAGCACTATAGCCCCCTGAAAGAGCGTTATAATTTAAGTATAAATACTACTAAACTCTGCAGCTATTCTGGGAGTTTCTTTTATAGGGTATTTAATTTCTTTTATAGGGTATTAGGATTTCTTTTATAGGATATTTAGGCTAATTTTTGCTTAAGTTTGAAAATTTCAAATACGTTTTTCTCAGTGGTCGTAGGCGTTATAAATACAGGGTTTTTAGCCCTGTAGCCCCCTGGAAGAGCATTATAAATCGAGTATAAATACTGCTAAGCTTTGCGGCTGTTCCAGGAATTTCTTTTGTAGGATACTTAAGATTTCTTTTACAGGGTACTTAAGATTTCCTTTGTAGGGTATTTGAGCTTTCTTTTGCAGGGTACTTAGGATTTCTTTTATAGGATACTTACTAATTCTTGAGATTCCTTTTGTAGGGTATTTGGGATTTCTTCTATAAGATATTTAAATTTCCTCTTATAGAGTATTAAAATTAATTTCTACTTTAGTTTTAATATTTAAAATATACCTTTCTTGGGGTAATAATAAGTATATTAAATATAAAGTTTAGGATATTATAATATCTTAAAAGAATATTATAATTTAAGTCTGAATGCTAATAGGCTTTATAGTTATTA
>MASP02000931.1:0-24578 GCA_001693025.2 Colletotrichum lindemuthianum | reverse complement strand
TGGTATATATACCTTTAACGTAAGGTATCACTTTACCGGATGTAGGTCTCAATCCTACCTACCTCGTTACACAGGTAAGACGGTACTTGCCGATATAGAGAACTCTGCAACGCTGGAGTAGCGATGCGTTGGGCTGGAGCTTGTCGTTGTGATACGAGGTTTCAGATGACGTCCAAATCCTAGGCTTCAAAACCAGGAGCGAGCTTAGGAAATTAACAGACGTTGTCTACCGCGGAGAAAAGTCATCTGATCATCGTCTGTCTATTGCCATGGGTATCTGTGGTGTTTCCATCTAGGCTTCCTCAGCAAACCTCTCACAAGCTCGCAGTTGAGCCTCAAGTACCGCCTCCACAAGTTCCTTCGGCCTCCCCTTGTGTGCAGCAGAGATCATCCGTATGTAGTCCATCCTCTCCAGGTTTCCCCCCAACACCGGCGGAAAGTAGCCCTGCCTAGCCAGATAGTCTTGCCCCAGCATCCGACTAACACGCCCGTTCCCGTCGTAAAAGGGATGAATGTGCACAAAGTAGGCCGTCACCTGGCAGGCCAACACGAGCGGATGGAGCTCCTTTGCCGCGTGCTGGGCATCCCGCCACTGGAAGAAGCGTTTGACGCAGGCAGGAACCTCGACCGGGTACGGGAAGACGACGAGGTGGTCGCTGCGCACTTGGATGGGCCACCGGCGATAACCTCCGCGAGAACTGGACCAGTGACGTGTTCACGGGAGGGCCTGTCCCTTTGACCGTCAGTGCTGCGAGGGCCTGCGTTTCCTTCTCGCTGATGCCAGCTGTGCCTGGCTTCGCTGCCGCATTCTGGGCAATCCATTGTGATGCGAAGATGGCGTTTCTGAGTTCGGCAGTTGCCCACGCCTCCTCTTCCCCGATTTCGGGAAGTTGTAATTCGTGGACGACTTCTGGCGTCAACGTCGGGTGCTGTTCAGCGAGGTGTTCCTTCTTGAAAGCATCGTGTATGCGGACGGCGTCGTGCAGCTTCAGAGGGTTGTTTTCGATCATGACCGACTGCTGCGCGAACTCGGCCACCAGATTGCTGGTCGTGACCTGCGGTGGTATCTTGGCCTTTATTTCATCATTCTTGGCCAGCAGGTCGCGGTTGTACCGTTGCAAGCCAACGTAACCCATGAGGGAACTGCTGCTGGGCTGGAACCAATCTTCCCATACGTTCCCCGACAGCTCGAGCGCCCTGTACTCGGGGGAGGTCTTCTCGAGCTTGAGAGCCGGGGCGTAGATCCTGGTGAGTAGGGCACGGCGCGCCTGTAGCAACGCTTGGCGGTTGATTGTCTGCGTGCCAGACATCGCAGGGATTTCCCTGATGTGCAAGGTTGCCCTACTGGGCAGATGGTAAGGGTTCCGAGAAGTCTCCAGATGAAATCGCTTGATGCCGCTCTGAGTAGTATGTATCACTGTCTTTCAACTGCGCAGTCAAGTGTTCCTTCCCTTTGCTCACCTCGTCTTGACTACCAACTTTCAGATGAAGTGCTCATGTCCTGCTATTCAATGTGAGGAAGGAAACGGTAAGCTGATGATCTGAAGTCGATACCATACCCTCGAAAGGACGAAAAAGTAAGGACGGGACTGTTGCGTGGGTGTCTCATTTGCAGCTTGCTACTGCTTTTGGTGGAAGGAACGCTTGACTTGAGCTTTCCTTGAAGGTTGTTGTACATTATTAGCCTTCATAGTAGCATTGAGCCTCAGGCGCGGCGCAAAAGTCGTGACAGCTTCCCTCTGCACAGTAGATAGCATCAATGGCAGTTCTAATGTCAAAAAGTGAGCATGGCAGACTTTCTTTCATCGTCAATGGTGTGCACACTCAATTTGGAGGTTGGAATTGGCACGTAGTCAAGCCACACTCTTCGATGACACCCAGAGGAAGATGGACATTTCAATCACGCACTCAGTAAGGTAGCACAGTTGCTCGCATCTCGCAGACAATGCGAAGCAAAGCGATTGGTCGAGCCCGTTGTCAGACGCTGGACCGCCCACGCCCCGCCGTCAAGTTGGTCTCGCGCCCGGAGCGGGCAGTCTCCGCTTAACGGTTGCAAAGCTGAATGGAATATACTAGATGGTGGCATGCTTTGGCTGGGGCTTGTGTGACAGCGCGCCACGCGGGAACCGGGCAGGGAGAGCTCGAGGGGGACGGGGCCGACGCTCGGGTGATGATCCAAACTCTGCGATAGTGTCGTGTGTGGAGTATGGAGTGCGGAGTGTGGAAGAGTAAGGACTTGCTGGTAATGGAAACTGTGCAATATTCCGTACAGAGTAATTCATGGTCCGTACGTGATAAGGTTAACAGCAAGAGGGTTAAGACAGCAACAAAGGCGCCTGCACTTTGCTGAGGAACGGTATGCCCGTTGGGGCGGATAGAATTGGCCGAAGCGGCACAGAGTCGGCTGCACGCCACGCTGACGAGGCGCCGTGATTTTCCGCCAACTTGCGTGTCAGATCAAGTGGAAGCTGGGCAGTCGGGACGTCGCACCCATGCTATCACCGACATTCGTCGTCGTTAGGATTGTTCCTAAAGCCCGGGGGACCCAGGAAGAGGATTGAGGCCATCCAATTGGAACCTTGACGAGAAAAGCTGTCGGCCGATTCGGGGTTCCATCAAGTGGGAGGTTTACACCCCCTGCTGTTGTTGATGGTGTCTAACACTGCGTTGAGAACAGATACGCTGTCGAGCAATTCACTGTAGACGTATCCGTATTGCGCAAGCAAATCGTCGTTAATCCATTGGCATCAGCAAGCAAACCCCACCAACGGCAAGGGTAAAAGTTCTGGAAGGCGACACAGATAATACATAGTAGACTGGGGGCGGAGGAAAGGAGAGATTACTGTGTAACCTAGGTAGCATGACCAGGACCGGATTTCGGAGTTGGGAATAAGCCCGAGGGGAGGGGCTACCAAAGCGACGGGACGGGGGGGTAGCGAGATGCGATGCGGCGAATGACTCGACCGGGAGCAGCGGGGCGGAAGAGGCAACTGAGGACTTTCTCCTGTTCCTCGGAGAGACAAGTTGGACTGATGAGTTGTTATGACGTGCAGGAGATGCCTAACTGTGGTGATTTCGTTGCCTTAAATGGTATAGTACATTTTAGGCACCACAGGGTCCTTTTGTCAACAGACAGAGCTTGTTGGATGAGCGAGCGACGATAGGCCCTTCAGTGACAGGCTGTGGTCGAACAAGAGATGAGACGTTGTGACTTGTTGGTGCCATGTTGCAGTCAGTAGCCAGTTCAAGGGCCTGTCTGAACTCCGTCTGGTCTCAAGCGAAGCTTTCCGCCCACGCAGCCGCGGGAACTTTCGTCGCATGTTGCCATCGGTGCCACAGGACGAATTGACAATGGCATTGGAACGACATCCCTGGAAGCCGGTCTGTTTTGCGCAGCAATTGCGCAGCAATCCACCAAGCGAGATGCGCAGGATGAAGGACAATCAATCGACATGGGCCGAAAAGACCAGGCGGTCCACACAAAGCGACGATTCACGGGAACCAGAACGCGTGCTGCATCTTCATCATCGGGTATCGGCCACGGATGTCAGATAGCAGTTGCTAAGCCGTACGGCATGTTTCCGAATGAGCGCTAATTGCGCTATTATGGAGTACACAAACACGGTGTGAGTGATGAGTACTATGTAACGTGTATCCGGCTGCCACGCGGTCCTCGCACTCGGTTCCAGCCCGGACGTTGGTCGTTTACCTGCACCCTGCACCCTTCGTACATAGTAGACTAAATACGGAGGAGTGTCTCTGGGCATCTTTCGACGCGTTACTCCACGCTCGGGTTGTGCAGTAGTATATCCTGTTAGGTAGGTAGTCCACCGAGGCCTATCTGCAGTCCGCAATTCCAAAGTTCCCAAATGAATCTGCCCGTATTACTCACCTGTTACGCCGAATAGCCCGACTCGGCCGGGCCATGTTCTGCGTAACGTAAGCTGGGGCGGGCGAGAAATGAGCCATTCTACACCGTTTGCGCATCGAAATAATCTGATTGTGTGTCTATAGAGTAACAGAGTACAGCTGCGCAGCGCCTTCTTGTGAATCGATCCTGCATCCGTACCAAGATTCAAGGCAGAAAGAAGTACTTGTACTCGAGCGTGGCGCATGCCTTGCGAGACCACCTTACCTGAGGCAACATACAGTCCATAGGTACCCAAGGTAGGCACTACTACGTAGGTGCCAGTAGGAAAGCACCTGCCTCGGATAGTTGACAAGTGCGAGGTCCCGATGTTTGGAGGCCATTCCATCTGTAGTGGAGGTCTCGTCTCCACGCTGACCGGCTCCAACAACCAGAGAGGCAATAACCGTCAACTGGATAGACGCAAGTACTATGAAGGCAGTTATTACTGCGTACTTACCTAAGGTAGTTAGGCATGCTTCATACGCAAGACGTCTGTCTGGTGGGCAGCCACGAACCCCGTTCCTTCCTCCACTACATACAAGTATATCAAAAGTCCCACCCATAATTATTCCGTGTCCCAGGCCAGGCCATGCCACGCTGCTCTTCGCTTCGCCTGAATTCAGTTCCAGTTCCAGTTGCAGCTCCATCTCCATCTCTCCAGCTCCAGATCCACGGGCTGCGTCTAACCAAGGAAGGTCGAGAGAGTCACATCCCCGTCACTCCCACTAATCCCCTTCTGGCCTGCACCCCGAGTCGGAACGCCCTTTTCCCCCATCTCTCATTTTTTTATTACACGACGGATACGTGGATCGACCAAGTACGTGGTGTACACTGTAGAGAGAGTGAACAGGTACACCTACCTTAGGTAGTAGGGAACGCCCTACTGGTACGTCTCTACAGATAACCGCCTCTGCGCTCTCAACTTCTTCCATCTAAAAGGGAACACCTTCCGCAAGGGCGATCCCGATTGTCGCTTTCTTGGCTTTCGCTTTCCCGCCAAACCTCCCACCCTTTTGTGTCCCGCTTTCTTTTTGCTTCGCTCGCATCTTGCTGCTTCGCTGCCGCAACCCTTCAGGGCGCATCTGTTACTCCCTGGCGCCGTCGTCGAGCCAATTTTGTTTGCTGCGACGTGCCCTCTCGTCGGAGTTATAGTCCGGCACGGACCAAACGTCAACGACGCAGTTACACACGACTAATTCATTCCGCAAACGAACGACATCACCACTCTCCCTCTCGGCAACACGAATCGATTGCGCCGCCCGCCACTTTCGGACAAAAACCACCAAACAGCTTGCGCGGCTGCGCACTGTTGCGCATCGAGCTCGCCTTCTTCTTTTCTCCTGCCTAAATTCTCTCACGAAGCTCTCTCACGAAGCTCTTTCAAGAGCTTCAACGACATCATGGCGTCCGATAACGAAAAAACCTTCAGCGAGAAGCCAACCGAAACGGTAGAGACCGCCACCAGCTATGGCCTATTATCCGACAGGGCTTCTTCACACGGCGACTCGACCGATGTTGACAACACCCATCACTTCAAGGTCCAGCCCGCCGCTGTGAACGACCTTAAAAAGGCCGATTCCAAGGTCGTACCGCCGAAAAAGGACAGCGACGACCCTTTCAAACACCTCCCCGAGCATGAGGCCGCCATTCTAAGACGCCAGATCACCATCCCGCAGATCAAGGCTGGTATGCTGACCTTGTATCGCTATTCTTCTACCAACGACGTCGTTATTCTCGTCGTTTCCGCCCTCATGTCCATCGCTGTCGGTGCCGCTCTGCCCCTCATGACCGTCATTTTCGGAAATCTGCAGGGCACCTTCCAGGATTACTTCAACGACTTTCCGCCTAGCCCTGAGGCCCAGAGTGACTTCAAGAGCACTATGGCCGGTCTGGTTCTTTACTTTGTTTACCTTGCCGTTGGTGTCTTCATCGCCCAATACATTTCCACTGTTGGTTTCATCTGTAAGTCATTTCCACTCCAGAAGGATGCGAGCTTATTCTGACACCGCCGATGTAGACACGGGTGAGCACATTAGCGCAAAGATCCGCGAGCATTATCTCGAGAGCTGCATGCGCCAGAATATCGGCTTCTTTGATAAGCTTGGCGCTGGTGAGGTGACGACGCGAATCACGGCCGACACCAACTTGATCCAGGACGGCATTTCCGAAAAGGTCGGCCTGACCCTCGCCGCCATTGCGACCTTCATCTCCGCCTTTGTCATCGGTTTCATCCATTACTGGAAGCTCACCCTCATCCTGCTTTCCACCGTCGTTGCTCTGCTTCTGAGCATGGGAGGTGCCTCCTCCTTCATCGTCAAGTACAGCAAGCAGTCCATCGAGTCGTACGCCCACGGAGGTAGTCTTGCCGACGAGGTCCTCAGCTCCATCCGCAATTCCGTCGCCTTCGGCACCCAGGACCGTCTCGCCAAGCAGTACGACGAGCATCTCACCAAGGCCGAGTATTTTGGTTACAGAGTCAAGGCCACCATTGGTGTCATGGTCGGTCTCATGATGACCATTCTGTACCTCAACTACGGCCTGGCATTTTGTCAAGGTAGCAAGTTCCTCATCGAGGACGGCATTGCTCTGTCCAACATTCTCATCATCATGATGTCCATCATGATCGGTGCCTTCAACCTCGGCAACGTTGCCCCCAACGTCCAGGCCTTCACCACCGCCATTGCCGCTGCCGCCAAGATCTACAACACCATCGACCGAGTCTCTCCCTTGGACCCGTCCAGCGATGCTGGCGAGACGCTTGACCACATCGAGGGCACCATCCGCCTGGAAAACATCAAGCACATCTACCCCTCGCGGCCTGAGGTCACCGTCATGGAGGATGTCTCGCTCACCATCCCTGCCGGCAAGACTACTGCTCTGGTTGGTGCTTCTGGATCCGGAAAAAGTACAATCGTTGGTCTTGTCGAGCGCTTCTACGACCCGGTTCGTGGAAGGGTCTTCCTCGACGGCCATGACATCAGCACTCTCAACCTGCGGTGGCTGCGCCAGCAGATGGCTCTCGTCAGCCAGGAGCCTACCCTGTTCGGAACCACGATCTACCAGAACATCAGATACGGTCTCATTGGCACCAAGCACGAGAATGCCAGCGACGAGGAGCAGCGCCAATTGATCGAGAGCGCCGCAAAAATGGCCAACGCACACGACTTCATCACCGGTCTCCCTGAAGGCTACAGGACAAACGTCGGCGAGCGCGGTTTCCTGCTTTCAGGTGGTCAGAAACAGCGCATTGCTATTGCCCGCGCCGTCGTGTCTGATCCCAAGAGTGAGTCCATCTAGATTGAATTCATCGACTGCAAACTGACAAGAATAGTTCTCCTTCTCGACGAGGCCACATCCGCGCTCGATACCAAGTCTGAGGGCGTGGTCCAGGCCGCCCTCGAAGTCGCCTCCGAGGGCCGCACCACCATCACTATTGCCCATCGTCTGTCCACCATCAAGGATGCCCACAACATCGTCGTCATGTCTGCTGGGCGCATTGTCGAGCAGGGCACTCACGATGAGCTTCTCGAGAAAAAAGGTGCCTACTACAACCTCGTTAGCGCCCAGAACATTGCCCAGGTCAACGAGATGGATGCCGAGGAGGAAGCCGCCATTGACGCCGAAGATGACGAGCTTGTCCAGAAGAAGTCCCGAGTCTCCGAGAAGGGATTTGTCGCCGACCCGGAAGACAACATCGCCGCCAAGCTTCGACGCACCTCGACCTCCAAGTCACTGTCCAGCGTCGCCCTTCAAAATAGGAAGGAGGACGGACAAGTCAAGTACAGCCTGTGGACTCTGATCAAGCTCATTGCTTCTTTCAACAAGAAGGAGATTCATCTGATGCTCATCGGTCTCTTCTTTTCCATTATCTGCGGTGGCGGCAACCCCACCCAAGCCGTCTTCTTCGCCAAGCAGATCATGATCCTCTCTGTGCCCGTCACTCCCGAGAACAGCAATCAGATGAAGAAGGACTCGGACTTTTGGAGCGCCATGTACCTCATGCTGGCTGTTGTGCAGTTCATCGCCTTCGTCATCCAGGGTGTCGTCTTTGCCAAGTGCTCCGAGAGACTCATCCACCGTGTACGCGACCAGGCGTTCCGCACCATGCTCCGCCAGGACGTTTCCTTCTTCGACAAGGACGAGAACACTGCCGGTGCCCTCACTTCTTTCCTCTCAACCGAAACAACTCATCTTGCTGGACTCAGCGGTGTCACGCTCGGAACTCTGCTCATGGTCACCACTACTCTGGTTGCTGCTCTCGTCTTGGCCATCGCCATTGGCTGGAAGCTCGCACTCGTCTGCACAGCGACTATTCCCATCCTCATTGGGTGCGGTTTCTTCCGTTTCTGGATGCTCTCCCACTTCCAGCGTCGCTCAAAGACTGCCTACTCCAACTCTGCTAGCTACGCTTCTGAAGCCATCTCCGCCATTCGCACCGTCGCCTCGCTGACCCGCGAGAGGGACGTCATCGAACAGTACCAAGCCTCCTTGGCCGTCCAGCAGCGCGCTAGTCTGATTTCTGTCTTAAAGTCCAGCTTGCTCTTTGCCGCCTCGCAGTCTTTCATGTTCCTGGCCTTGGCCCTGGGTTTCTGGTACGGAGGTACTCTCATTGCCAATCTGGAGTACAACATGTTCCAGTTCTTCGTGTGCTTCTCCGCGGTCATCTTCGGCGCTCAGTCTGCCGGTTCCATCTTCTCTTTCGCCCCCGACATGGGCAAGGCCCACCAGGCCGCTCACGAGCTGAAGATCCTCTTTGACCGCAAGCCCACAATCGACAGCTGGTCCGAGGAGGGTGCTCCGCTTGAGTCTGTCGACGGCACCCTTGAGTTCCGCGACGTCCACTTCCGCTATCCTACCCGTCTGGAGCAGCCCGTCCTCCGCGGCCTGAACCTCGTCATCCGCCCCGGACAGTACGTCGCTCTTGTTGGCGCCTCGGGTTGTGGTAAGTCTACCACAATCGCCCTGCTCGAGCGCTTCTACGACCCCCTGTCTGGCGGCGTCTACGTCGACGGCAAGGAAATCAGCACTCTCAACGTCAACCAGTACCGCTCCTTCATCGCCCTCGTCAGCCAGGAACCCACCCTCTACCAGGGTACCATCAAGGAAAATATCCTCCTCGGCGCCGCCACCGAGGTCACCGACCAGGACATCGAGGACGCCTGCCGCGAGGCCAACATTTACGACTTCATCGTCTCACTCCCAGAGGGCTTCAACACCGTCGTCGGCAGCAAAGGAGCGCTGTTGTCCGGTGGCCAGAAGCAGCGTATCGCCATCGCTCGCGCCCTCATCCGCGACCCCAAAATCCTTCTTCTCGACGAGGCGACATCTGCGCTCGACTCCGAGTCCGAACACGTTGTGCAGGCCGCCCTCGACAAGGCAGCCAAGGGACGTACAACGATCGCCGTGGCTCACCGTCTCAGCACCATCCAGAAGGCCGACATCATCTACGTCTTTGACCAAGGCCGCGTCGTCGAGCAGGGCACCCACTCTGAGTTGATGAAGAAGAACGGCCGTTACGCCGAGTTGATCAACCTCCAGTCTCTGGAGAAGAACCGATAAAGTGAAGGTCATGTGGCACGTGTGTTTTGGAGAAAAGAAAGTGGTTTTTTTTTTGTGCGCGAATGCATCTTCTGCGTCGTCATAAGCAGAGATATCCGGGTCGAAACACGATCCACGATCTATTTTATTGCATTGTTTCGGCGTTTTGTCTTTGAAGGGCTTTCGACAGCATGTGGAGGATTTGTATAGCCGGCCCACGTTGTCTGTTGGGCCTGCAGCACATCTGACACCCCACCGGACGGGGGTCTAGACTGGTTGATGATGGATGAGAACAACAATATTCCGTAGCTTTTGGTTTTTAATGGTCAGGGTTGAGATGGACTCCCCTCTCGTTGGTGCTTTAGACATAATTCCATTGATTCAAGATGCATCATTGGCCTCATCGTGAACAAGCCAGATTGCATACGACATGGTCTCTCTGTGTGTGCTGAGAGTCCGTTACGCTACCAACAATGGCTGATATAAAATGGATGGGTAGCCTCCAAAACTCTGGAAATCTTTTCACAAGGGCAGAGACTACAGGTGTCTCTCAGCTTACGGCAGTGGCAGACTGGTGAGCACCTTTGAACGAATGTGATGTTTCTTCGACGCACTCCTCTTCTCAAAGGTGAGAACGTTGATTACCGGCGTCCCCTTTTCATCGTCGTCCCGCGTCTGGCGTGGCGTATTCACGTTCGGAGGGAATGCTAGCCCGTCTTCTTCGTGAAGAGATACTGAGACCACCCGATTGAGGGCGTTCCACCCATAGGCGGCTCTCTCTTTTGTGATGGTTCAGCAGATGGCTGTACTTCACAGGAACTGTCGCTTCTTCAGAGTGGTTACATCTCTTGCAACATGGCGCTTGCGGCCTGCGGACTGTAGGACTTGGACGCAGGTCGTTGTTGCCCCAGAAGCTGTTCGACATGTGAAATTGCGTTTGTTCAAGGTTTACAAGGAAATATCGAATGAGTACGGGCCACACCTCAAGGGCCGAGGGAGGGGGGCGAAGGAAGAGGGGATGGATTGGGGTCAAGAAGAGCGTATAAAAGCGCCGGTTGTCAGGTTCACCGTTTTCACGTCTTCGACACGATGATAACTTGCCATGCTCATGTCAAGAGAAGGAATGAACTGCTGCCAGGTCTGATCTGACCAGGTCCCACGGCCGCCCGTCCGGCGCTGCTTCTGGGGATGGACGTAAACGTATTCATCCAGGAATACGTTGGAGATACCAGAGAGTCGTCCCTCGTGGGGAATTCACCCGCGAAATTTGAGGTTTGCGTTGACGCAGTCTTGGAGCTCGGCGCAGCGGAAATGACATCCGACGCTCGAAAAGTAGGTGTGTCTCGGAGTTCTACTAGGCGCTCTGTTTTTTTCCCAACCTCCGTAATGCAAGAAGCCTCTGCCTGTTATTATATAGTCAACATCCGACTCTGCATCGCCTCGAAGCACGATACTACGTTCGTATATTAACCGCGCCGTTTCGTACCGGTGATATCGAACTGGGACCAACGCCCTTCTGCATGCTGGATACCGCGTGAATGGATGCAATGTGCTCGATTCCCGGCCGAAACCTCTTCACATAGCACAAGCAGGCAGAACCTCGGCGTCAGGAGGAGACCTATCCGTTGATATGAGAGGGAAAACATGCTCAAGGCACCGGAGTCGTCTCACGCATGTTATTTAGGTGGGCCATGTTGATAAGAATGAGCCGTTCGTCTCAGTGGTGTTGGAATGAGGGCCACCTGGATGTGGATGAATGCTTCCAACTTTATGCCATATAGAATTTCAGATGTCAATAGCTTAGCAAGAATTATGCATTTCTGTTGCAGGTACCAATAAGCTGAGATATATGTATTCATAACTGATAGCCCCAATCAACACAAAATTGCCAAATCAATAGCAGAAGACAGTATGCGAGGAGAGACACAGTCACTGTACCATACAACCCGGACATCATAAACGCTGCTTCTCTTTTGCCACAGTCTAACCATGATCTGATAGCGACCAGACCGTACGATTGCCCCGATGCAGGCTCTTGTAGTAGCAAGAGTACAGCTCAAAATAGCCACAAAAGTAACTGATGATCAGATTAGCACGCCCATGGTTGTCAAGGCAGACGGTTCGATCTGGGCCGACCGCAGTCCGTGACGTGGCCAGCCCTAGCCCCGCTCGGTCCGGAGTGTAGGTCTCGGACGCGGACACCGGGTGGAATTTGATCGGGGCGCGGGCTAGATCCACGGGACAGGCGAAGATTCTGTTTGTTTACTTTGAAGGGAAAAATATGTCAAACAAAGTCGCTTTCCAACGCTCGAATATTGCGACGTGGAGGTAACGTCCGCTGAAACGTTGGTGCTTCGCAACGCATCCCTGGGGACGACATGTTCAAGGTTTCCTGTCTCGTTTGTTCTTTGATGGCCGTTGGCAATCGCGTTGATATGGCGATGAATCTGGAGCAACCCGTGACTCAGACAATCTCATCTCGGACATGAAGCCCGTCTCCCTATTCAGATGGTTCATTTGGCAATAAACGCCCTGATTCCGATGTCGAGGCGCCGCGATGCCGTCGTCAGCTGTGTCGCGTTTGCCCGTGTAAGACGTGCGTGGCGATGCGGTGTATTAGTGAGACTTGTGTTGTCTCCCTGGCGGTACGGCGACTTGCCGGTTCCAGCCCGCCCGTCATTTGCTGGCCGGAAAGTGGCGGAAGATTTCGTCAGGAGCTTTGTCTCGGCTACTTGACGCTGTGTACCCGTGGCATGTTCGATGTGGTTACCCAGGAGGGGTGATACGACGTCGTACCTCATCTCAACAACCTTGTGCAACAGGGTCGGGTAGGACAAAGGGTTGACGAAGCCGCCGAGGGACGTCGCTGAGCGACGTCGCGTCATCTCGTGTCTGTGAACCACCCGTGCGGGCGGCCCACGATATTCTACGCTCTGGAAGGCAAAGGCAAGTGTGGACGGACCTTACCGTCAACTTGGGTACCATGAGTGATTCGCCTACAAGGTCTGGTCATCTGAACCATGTGCCACACCGACGATCTGAGCCTCCTCGGGCATGGTCGTGGGGGACACGCCATGTGGCTGGAATGATGGGACGAATGAACGATGAGACGAACAAGCCCATCTTGCGATGCAGAGGAATCGATTTAGCAAGCGAATAGGGCCACTGAGGCCACAAGATTCGGCACAGGAAATTGATGACATCATGCGAAGGCCAGACTGGCCGACAGCGGCTGCTGGCGTCGACCTCAGCATTGCTATTTTCGATCGGTGGCGTGGGCACCAGTGCTTGTAGCTTTTGGGAGTTGTTGGCCTACGCAAACTACGAAGCGAAGGCCTCATGCAAAGGGCATGCGGGCGGTATGCGAGGAGGCGCAGGTACCCGTCGGCTAGAGAAAACGGCCAAAGCCCGAGTCGATAGACTTCGCGCCATCAGCAGGCTAGCCATGATGCTGGAAGGGCCATGAATTGCATTGAACTCATTGGGTAGAGGCGTCTATAAGCGAACGCCACGGAGCATGAGCAAGGCGGACCGTCTCCTTCACAGCCGTGTGGCAGCCAGACATGCGACCACAAAATGGTTGACGGGTGTACCGGCGCATTGGCTCGGAGGAAATGAGACAAGACTGACATGACACCAATTTGGATGTCTGAGTGAACTCGTGAATGGACTAAGACGGAAAAAAGACCGTGGCCGGTTTCTCGAAGGCGTGAAAGGGAGTACCCTTTTGCAGGCAACCAGACGATCGATGTTTGGGAGATCGATTCTGAAGGGATAACAGGTGGCAGGCGGGCCGCTCTGTCCGATGGCTGGTGAGAGAAGGCTCATTCTGGACAGAAGATGTGGTTTTCCAAGCCCTTCAAGTACTCCGTGCCTACTGTGTGAGCTAATGGTTCACTCGGTACGAGACTTTGCAGCCAGGAGTCAAGTCTGAACGGCGGCGATATGGGTTGATGTTGGTAGCATAGCATCATACACTGCCTTGCACAGTAGATGGCTGCGGCTGATGGCAAGGGGCCCCTCGTGGGCGTCGTGGCGGGAAATGAACAGCTGGGGATAGAGACGTGATTGAGTTAACGGGCCAGGCCAGTGCCTCGCAGATCCGGGCGGTCCCAGGGCAATCTCGCGGTGTCCAGGGCATTAATCTGACCAGGACGGTTGTGATTCTGGTGATGTGCTGGTCGGCTTCAGCGAACATTTGCGTGACATGGGGGAAATGGCGGCAGCGTCGAGGGCTCCGGCTCTCGCCTCCCTGCGTCGCCCATGGCTTGTTTTCAGCGGCGCGTTACAGCGAATGAGTTCTCCCTCGGATAGGGCGGGGTGGACGAAAGAATGCTTAGGGTAAGGCAAGGCGAATGAGTAGTCCACGTTTGGTGATGACGACGCTGTCAAATCTTGGTTGAATCGCGGGCGGACAGTCGTGCACGGAAGTTGGCAGCCGAAATACCGTGGGCCAGAGGAGAGCCCTGGGTAATTGAGATTGAAAAAAGTCCTTAGGGAGTACGGATACCAGTTCTATGGTTCCAGGAGGTTCGGCAAAGATAGACCTGAGTTGAGAACAGACGTCGGGTCCCGCGGAGTGGAAGGCCCGGCTTGGGTCATCTATTTTTACCAGGAAACCTAAGACTCCCAAATCTCGGATTGATCTAAGCAACTTGGACAGTCGGGAAGGACCTGAGGAAGGCAAGAAATGGGTATGTACCGGGACGAAGGGAAGGAGGGAGGGAGGCACAGACGCAGTTAGTTTGGTGGTGCACATGACCGTTCCTGCGCCGTCGCTTCCCTTTACCCACCACAAACGGTAAGGTAGGCAGGCGCAGGACACACTCCCCAATACCTACTCCGTACTTGCTTGCAGTAAGGTAGATAGCGTTTGCTTAGATGAGAGTACAAAAATACATATGTAATATGTTCCACATGTGACGAACCTAGACAGTGGAGATACCTTGAGGTGAATGTGCTCCGTATACAGGTAGCGAGCGCACCGGTGGGTGTCTGGACCTTTTCCCTGATCTTCTCAAAATCCCGTGTCTCGGCAAGCATCATCGTGGAATCTGCATTTCCTGCAGACCGCACACGCATATGAGTACAGCAGCTGGCTGGACTGGAGCCAGTGACCGTGCACAGGCTTTGCCCTGGAAAATGCTGCCGGTGGAACCTCCGTCTTTGGGTTTTCCTTTCTGCCTCTTGCTCAGTGCTCTCTACGTACTCCGTACTGTTTCCTATTTCGACCTTCGGCCTCGACTTGATTCTCTCTCTGCTTGGATGCGACTGCTGTCCGTCGGCTAGGGCAGTGATTTACCACGGCCGTAGCATCGTCGACGGGTCCAACGTGTCGGAACAGCAGGACGGGCAGTCGATCGCCACTGGCAACCGACTTGAAACAGGTGACGGTGCTTCATCGACACTCTCCAGTGCTGCGGACTGATTGAATCTGTATTAACGTGCGGATACACACACGTAGTGCGTAGCACCCACGGATAGTTAGTGTATATACTCCGTACAATGCTGTACTACGTACTCTCTGCGCAACAGGTGAGCGTCGATCAGCGGCCAAGGACTTCCACCTGAGAACAGACGAACCCGCACCCCACAACTTCAGGCGCAGCAAAAACATTCGCACCAATTTATACGCCGCTTGCCGTGACATGGTTGCTTGGACACTGACCACCGTCAATTTTCTTCACACCCGCACGTGCTCCACCATGACCCAAAGGCCAGCTCCATCCGCGGCCCACGTCCATCTCCGCCCTCCACCACCACGTTGACGATACCACGAGACGCGCCGACAAGGATGGCCATGCCTCCCCCGATACGGATGTGTCAATGGCCATCTCCCGTCTGCCGTTTTGCTTTTGGGATCCGGATGCGAGCAATATATATGAGTGCACATGCTCAGGGTTGCTGGTACCACAGTTGCCCTCAACCATTACACTCAGGGCTGAACCACACATTGAGCAGCATCAAATTGTTTCAACCTGTCCGCTGCCAATCATCATCCATAGACGCCTCTTCGTCGACGCCCTGCAAAGCCTGCGATTCTAGGCCACGCGCTGGCATGTAATGCGTATTAGTACTAAAGTGCTGTATCCGTACGGAGTATAGTGAGCTCCTCCCCAGCCGCCCAGTCTAGTCTTGCCTTGTCTTGTTGATGTCCAACTGCCGACTATAAACACCCATGGGCATATTATGGACACGTCTACAGTAATTGCCTGGACTGACTCTGGCAGTATGTACAGAGCAATCATGTACGGATTCGTACTGCGCACAAGTAGAGCTGCGTAGTATCGGCCGTTGCAGTGACCGCCTGGTCGATGCTACCAGACAAAGCCGCGAGACTTCCGGTTGGTTGGCCATGAAGGCCGTAAATCCGAATGTCTCTCCTTGACCGCGTTCTCTTAACCCAACTAAATACCGCAGAAATATGATATACCTACCACCACTGTGTAGCCAATCAGTTGGCCCCCTCGTGTCTGCCGGTAAACTGCATGTTTGCCAGCACGTGTGTTGAAATTGTTTTTCCCGGAGACGTAAAAAAAAAAAAAAAAAACATACTGCGTTAACGTCTTCGACGACGTCAACCGACAGCCAGGGAGCCGAAGCTGGCAGTGAAGCTCCCCCGTCTGGCAAGCTTCCATTCTGCCTTCGCTTCGACAGGCCAGTGGGCAGCAATTCCATCGCAGGCCGTTGTTTCCCCTGTGCTGGGCCCACCTCATCCCATGTCCATCGAGCAAACATTTGATTACACTATACTACAGTACGTAGAGTCGAAACAAGTATTCCATCGTGCTGTCTAAGCTGGTAAGGTACATGAGTCCACGTCACCTGGTGCCGTGCAGCTGCAGCTGCAGAAGACAGGCGCAGATGCAATATTGGCATTTCCTGCTGAGTGGCTTAACGCTAAACCTCCTTCCTCACCCCTTCCAGCCGCCACCCCTGTCTCCCTTCCAAGTAGGTACTATACCTACTAATATGGCACAGATTAAGAGTACGTACCGCAGTACCCACCTATCGCTGAACCCCTGTCTGGTTGCCAAGGAAAATGGCTTCTTCTCGCGGACAAGCTCAGGTTGGTGAGAGGAGGGAAGACCTCGCCAGTCCAGGCCAGCAGGCCTGACCAGATACGCTAAAAAGCGCGTAATGTGATGCGATGCGATGCGAGGTGGCCCAGGATATCCTGTTCGGCGCAGGTCCCAGCAGCAGGTCCACGGCTTACGTTAATAGTAGGGAGGATATCCGTACTTGTACGTACATAAGGTAGTAGGTTCTTTAAGTCACCTTTTAAGGTAGTGCAGGAACACTGAGCTCGTTGAGTGTTCTCACGTGCCCTACCGAGTATATCCTGCGCAAATGTGTAGCAAAACAGAAGGAGTATTTGCAGTCGGCTAAGTACGGATAAGCTTGACAGCCACTGCTAATTGGATGGTGCACTGGCTGTAAATACTCTCTTCGATTCCCTCTGGTGCTTGTCGATGGTACAGACCGGCCCGAACGTGGCTTCTCTGCCTGGTATTGGTTGTGCTACTCATCGATTGCTCCTTTACCATCCACCAGCAACGTCAACTTCCCTCGCGATTCAAGAATCTTGTGCTTCTCCATATCGTACCCGGGTGCAAGGCAAGCAAGACGCACGACTACTATATAGCATGTACTTACCAATTCCTGCTTCCGAGTGTTCCTGGTGCTAGCTTTGAGCCCCCAAAGTCCAAGCCTGGTGGTCCCAGTCCTGTCTCGGCCCAAGTCAACATCAAAGGCCTCTTTCGGCCTCCATCCTTTCCCCCCTGACCCCTACTACTGTCCCTGATCCTAATCCTGCTCCCGTTGCCCCTGTTCGTCCTAGTTCCTTGCCGTGTGGTGCCTCCCACACCACGCGAGCAAGCTAGCCAAGCCAATATTGTTCGCTCTCCCCCCATCTCGACTTGCTCCATCCATTCATTCAGTCCGTCGTCCTTCTTGACCTTTCTATTCTCCCCAAGCCAGAATCTTGGATCATCGCAGTCCTCGAAACCTCCGGTTGCTTCCTGTCGCCAATTGACTCAGTTGACTGAGCTCCTCGAACCGACATTCTCTCGATCCCATCCCTTGTGCTACTCGCGCACATCTGGGCGACAAAACCGCTGCGATTAATTTTTCGACGAGTGCAGCAATCTTACGCGCAAATGCCAAAATCGACTCGACAATAACTTCGAACACCCCGCCCGAAACTGCCGAGTCGTAGTTCGCACGAAGCTGTCAGGATCGTTCGCAACGGCCTAATCAATCGGCCCTGCTCTCGTTGCCTTAATCACGCAACTAACGGTTCCGTTCATTCAACCGGACTGTGCTGCTGGCGGGACCACTCGTTTACCCGCTTCACATCGCAACCGCTTCGCGGCTTGTTCACACCGACGATCAACGCCGACAGCAGAATCACTCTCACGTGGTGTCGACCGTGGAGTGCCGGTCTTGATTTTCCTTGGTGCCATAATATATCCACCATCGCGTGCTTGGTCCAGCCGATCGCCGGCTAGAGACATTCTACGCCGATCAACGTGGGGTTGGCATCTCGACAACCACCCCATACTCTTTGCCCAGCAAATTTGCCCAGCAAAGGCTTTTCGTCGGGAGGCAACTCTTCGCGGCTTTTCGTAATCGAGTCCAGCACGCAAGATTATGTCCAGCACTTTGCACCTGCGTCTCGCAGTTTCTTCATGATGGCCTCGACGCCTACCATCATGGTTTCACACTCACGTTCCGTAACCTCGTCCGGGCCAAGGTCCTTGTGGCTTCTGCTCTTCGTTGCCATCGTGTCCTTGGCCTCGGCCACCTTGGAATCCCGCCCCGAAACCCTGCCGGCCCAGATAACCCCGCCTGCAGTCATGCCACCTTTGGATGCTCTCATCATCGACGACCGCACACCGACCATGATCAAGGGACGATGGACCATGCTGCCACGCGGCAATCAAGAGCTCAGAAAGCGAGACGGCGACGAGTCCGCGGCAGCACCAACCCCAACGGAAAAGGTCAAGGCCACGGGCGATCCGACGACTCTCATTCTCTCAGTCACTGCTCCCGCCGCGACTGCCGAGGCACCTCGTCCCTTGCCATCACCGTTCGACACGAGTCTAGCATTCAACTTCACCAGCAACGACGGCGCATCCTGCCCTCGCTTCATCAATGAGCTTCTCACCAGCGCAAACTTCAAGAAGTGCTACCCGCTCTCCATGCTGCTTCAGGTGAGCGAGCACCAGAGCCCATCCTCATACTGCATGTTCTAACCTCCCCAGGGCTCGAGATCGTTTTTCGAAGCCGAGAAGAAGCTTTTGAGCATTGTGAGAGTTCTCGACGCCACCTGCGGCGCCGACGTCGATTTTTGCACCCAATACTTGAGCGGCGTGGCTAGCAACCTCACCATGGACTCCAACTGCGGATCCGATTTCGACAGTGGTAATCCCATCGTCATGCAAGCCTACCTCGGCTTGAAGTCGTATGAGATGTTGTACTCCGCCACCTGTCTCACCGATCCCGACACCTCCATATACTGCTTCGCCAATGCCGTCACCAACCTCACCACTCCTTCAAACGTCTACTTCTACTACCTTCCCCTCAATATGACTCTCCCCGGCAGCGCGAACCCAACCTGTGGCTCGTGTCTCAAGCGGACCATGGAGATCTACCACACCTTCACAGCCAACCGTAAACTCGCCATCTCGTCGACATACATCGACGCCGCCAAACAGGTTAATACAATGTGCGGTCCGGAGTTCGTCAGTGACACACTGCAAGCCGCCGTGAGCAAGGCTGGATTATCCATACCATCATGGGCCACGACAGCATTGCTGTTGGCTCTAGCCGTGGTCTTCAACTTCTCGTAACACGAGACAACGCAGCCGTCGGCGTAAAACGGTGCGCATCTCAAAGAGATGTTGCCAGTCATGAGTCACGTTCGGAGTTCTTTGTTTTTTATTCTATTTCAGCAAGCGACTTGATACCCCAAACGTCCTCTCGCATTTACAACTTTGTAATTCTCACCATCATTCGAGCCCCTGGCCCAGGACTCACGCTCTACATACACCTTCTGTACTTCTTCTCCTTCACAGCATGACTGGGTTGGGAAGAGATTGAAAATCTTATTTGCCAAGGGATGATATTGTTGGCGTCTTACAGATTTTGAGCCTCACACCAGTCACGGGCGAGCCCGTGACTCGCTGGACAATGGCGATCGGGTTGAGACTTTAGAACGGTCGACCCGCATTCTGAGGATATACTATCGGCATCCGATGAGATGCAGCATCAGCTTTCTTCTCGCGTCATGCATGCGATTCTTAATGTCATTCTCACTGGTAGATTTTTGAGGGTGGTGGCTTATTTTGGTGATGGTTAAAGACACAAAGATGGCCTGACATGGCCGCATCAATACAGGTCAACAAACCTACTCTATGAAGCATTCCCCTGTTACCAATCCGTGAAGTCTCGATAAGTCGGACTTTTTGAACCTATACTGCGCCTTGCCCACAGACCCAGAGACCGTTGACTTCGTCTTTGAACGGAAGCAAGTTCCCACATGAGCTCGTCCATAGTACTGCGTGGAACCTTGTGGTTGATAAGCTAAGTGGATAGCAGAGAGAAACACGGAAGTTTCACCCCTCATGTCTAGGTCGATAATTACATTGGTCGTTGAACTTGAGCACATCAAATCAAGTCCGTTGCTGCCGCGATAGTTCAAAAGAAGCATCTCAGCCGGACAAGCCCGGGTAAGGGCGCTTCATTGGTGCTCACAGACATGGAGACTTTCACATCGTTTAGGACGGGTGCGGAGACGGTGGGCGGGCCGAAGGATGACGATGATCGGAAATGTGTTTCCGTCATCGTCATCAAACGAACCGCCAAAGACTTGCTGCTGATGGGCCACAAGACGCTGGGTTATCCCTCGTGTTCGATGTTGACGATATCGGTCTTCACCAATTGTTCCCGCGCGCAACATCAAGTCAAATGGCGTATCTCAAAGTCCCAGATGTGCCGGTCCATACTCACGGTCGCCCAATATTACTGGAAATGCCGTCCAAACCACCCAAATACCATGAATACTATAGACCTCGGCAAAATTTCCAGATCAGGACGTCTCTCGCAATCTACGAGGGCACCGACGCTGCCGGGCCTTGGCTCCCCCCGCCCGGGTCCGTCCCAGACTCCATCTCAAATCAAACCTTGGAGTAGTCCGGGCTGCTCGCGGCGCGCCGGGAACGCAGCGTCTTGGCATCTCGAGTCCTCTGACGGCTTCAACCGGGCGCGGGCTGATGTCGTTGTTTTTCTACAAGTTCCCCGTCCACCCCCGTGCTGGACCGCCCTCAACGACCAACTTCCTCGACCCGCGGGTTTCCTGCTCAACGCGCTCCACAGCGTGTACATACATACAACCCGGGGAGGCGCCGCAGGCGCTGTACCACGATGATTCGGTTGTGAGCGTGCCGAGACCGCACCGGCTGTTTGGGATGGTAAGTTTTTTTTTTCTTTCTTTTTTTTCTTTTCCCTTCTGTTCCTTTTTTGGCGTGGAAAGTGAGGCCATAGGGAGGGGAGGGAAGTTGTGAATGGTGTTTAGGAATGGTTAGAGCAGGATTACTGAAATTGGTAAACGTCGGTTGTCTTCAAGTCGAGAGGAATGATGTGTATTCCGTTAAAATTTCTTCGAGGTGTTGCATACTTGAGAGTATGTCTTATTTTTCATAGAATAGCACAAGAAAATGAGAAGTAACAGAGCAGCCAACGTATGGTAAGGTGTAGACTTGGTTGTGTAGTTATAAAAAGTTGTCTTAGAATGATCATAAACCTTCAGAAGCAGCGCATACGCTCAGTACATGCAAAAAGTATGCCTTCTTGAGACGAAAAAGCGCCACACAAGTCTAGAAACCCTTGAACCAGCTTGTTGACCAAGGCATACAATAAGTCTCTTGGAACTTCTTGACATGTTTACTTGGCTTAAGGCTCAATAGCACACTTTCCTCTTGTTGCCCAAAATGGTCCAACTCAAATCAAGCTTACTGGCAGAGACTGTAAACCTGACTCAAATAGCAACAACTTATTCTGATTGGCATAATATCTCGCAATCATTACTTCAAGTCTCCCATGCCTCTTCGAGCAAGTATTGGTTTCGATTACCGTAAGACAGAACCCGCCCTACGGAAACCTCACCATTAACCCTACATACTGAAGTATTGCTCCTAGGGTATTATCCGCATTCGAGGGACAATAGACAGAAAATTGCTCTAACCTCTGTTTCATTCTACAATGAACAACAAAGCCTTCCCTCTATTTTGCCACAAGGCAAACATCGAGGACCACAGAGTGCAGTTTTGCCGATTTGTTTTTCTGACTCAAGAAACCGTCACGACGCCGAGTTGGGAATCGGATGATGCAACAGACACAAGTTGGACTCGGACTTATTCTTCGGCATGTCGCTCTTGCTGTAGCAGACAGATTGACTGTTTTTTTCACGATAGATTGAAAGGACAAGCTAGCTATAGTTGATACGAGGTGTGCCACCAATGAGTTTATCCCACGATAATAGGGGAAACTTGGGTGACAATACACACACTAGTTGCATCCTCATACGATGATAAACTGTAGAAACCACAAATCACAAATCGGGAATCGTCTTGAGAAGCTAGGTTATTTCTGAGATTAGGGTACAGAGATCCATACTTCTACTAGATTATTTAACATGTGTTTAACGTGAGTTGTTACGGCTTCAAATTAGCCGCAGAGACTTCTCACGTAGTTTACTTAATGAGGGTTAGCTGCTGACTGACACCAAAAGGGATCATGCGATTCACCGATCCAGTAAATGAATGAAAGGGTTCCGAAAAAAAACAGTTGATTTTCAGGTTAGCTAGTTGACACCCAAGTCTAGTGACTTTGCGATACACATACACGCTGAAGAAGAAATTCATGTCTTACTGAGACTGTGGCTGGAACTGAAGAAAAAAACAACGTTGAAGCAGTCAAATGGCGCAAATCTCAGTCAATTATGAGATTATTGCGCAAATTGTACTGTACTTCGATAGAGTTGCTGATAATGTAGGAAGAGACATATTTTGATAGACTTCAAGATATTGGTATCCCTGACTGTCGTCAACTGGTGAGACTTACTTACGACGCACTCTGAGAGTGGCAGTAACGAAACAATCTTACAAGTACACAACACTAAGTGAAGCACTTTTGGCTTGTTTCAAGAATAGGAAATAGCAAGTACATAGATCATATGCCTCGATTCAAAGAGTCCATTCAAAGCAACTTCGCTAGCGAGGTCTTGTTAAAGTTGTTCGCAGAGGTTTTTGTGGCAAGGTGTCAAATATCAGACACGTCAAAGTCCCACGTAAAAGCCTCGAACAAAAGAGCTCAAAAGATCGTGCTGGTGACTTTTCGCTTCATGCTACGTAATGTCCAGCTCTCCATCTGGAGGGGGGGGGGGGGGGGGGGGGGGGGGGGTTTTTTTGGGGGGGCNNGGGGGGGGGGGGGGGGGGGGGGGGGGGGGGGGGGGGGGGGGGGGGGGAGTGGGGGTATCTTCTGGTGGGTCTACCGAATCGTTGCTAAGTTGCCAAGAGGGAGAGCCGTATACTATCTACGAAACAGCTGGGACCATACCGATAATTACCCATTTGAAAGATGTCGTCGGCCGATGGCTTCTGCATACTCTTACGCAGGCTAGCATGGCCAAAGAAATCAAGCGGCGCGGGGCTCGAAGCCCACAGGCAGGCTAGGCCAACCAAAGCCGTTAAAGGGCATGGTCCGCATGGAACGTGTTCACAATGTGGTGGACGCTACAAGTTTTGTATCACAACCGCAAGCAACTGACTTGAACAAAAGTAGTGCAAAGAGCCCTCGGTTGTCAGCTGGTCAACGTCACCAGCAACCTCACACACAACATCACGTCTCCAAGGACCAGGGCCAGCCCCGTCGGGTGACCCATCACGGATCTTTTAAAGCTCGAAACGAAGACCCTCGAGGTTTCCCGCGGGCTCACATACACATACTACACGTCGCCGTCCAAGGACTCCAAGCCCACGATGGCCCTCTTCCACGGCTGACCCGACTCGGCCGAGCTCTGGGCGACAACCTCGACTCCGTGTGCACGCGCTGCTGTACGGCAGCCCGGACAGCTGGATCGAGCACGTATGCGCGCGCGATGGGTTCCGCAACCGGGGGTCACGCAGGGCCGGACGCGTGACACGCTGCCCTTCGCCGACGGGGCGTTCATGGCGCGCTTCGTCGACCGGCTGTCCCGCGGCGGGTTCACGGCGCCCAACCGCTGGTACCGCGCCAACATGGAGCAGGTCATGAGCAAGGCCGACAGGCTGGTTTCCCGACGAGAACAAGGCGCTCGGGGTGCCGGCGCTGTTCTGGTTGGCGCAGCAGGACCCCCCTGGGCAAGGCCGGTTTGCTGCCGAACCTGAAGATTTTCACGAGGAATGGAGGACACTGGGGTCTGTTGGAGCATCCGGATGTGATTGGGAAAGATGTGCTGGAGTGGCTGAAGGAGACTTCCTCCTGAGCCTGCTGCCGCACCTCACGACGGTCTATTTCAACAACACTCAGCTAGAGAGTCAGCAAGTCAGAGACTATGTCCATGCTGTATTGCACTCAGACTCGATGGCAGCGATGAAGAAACTGAAGTGTCTCGCCCGGATGAAGTGCTTCTTTTAAGTGACACGGGACGGTCTTTCTTCTTGACGTGTTTACTGTCAAAAGTCTGCACTTTTCATTTTCATTTTTCAAATTGAACTCTCATATACCATAACTCAGTCTCGCAACATAAGTTTCCGAGTTTCTCCTATTACTTTACAAAAACTCTCTGCCAATCGCATCCTTCAGGGAACCCCCTGGCACCGGGACCGCAAATCTCGAAACTCGGCACCCCAACTCACCCAGTTTTGACGTCGGCCGGGGCCGGCGGAGGGTGCAAAATGCTGCTGCCTTGAGCCAGGGGGTGCAGAATGCTGCTGCCTGCGGTGGATAAGGCCTCATGCGTTGCGACCATGTGGGCGCAAAACACGAAGTTTTAATCACAGGTTCACGAGGACGTGGGATTGAGCCTGATAGGCTTTCTCCATTCGGCCCAAGTAGGAAACTTGATGTCTAGTCAGATAGTGATTCA
>MASP02000930.1:0-52372 GCA_001693025.2 Colletotrichum lindemuthianum | reverse complement strand
TGTCTGGCTGCACTTAAGTAGGGTGTTCCGTAGCGTGTTCCACACGGGGCTAGCCCGTAACATTTATAGAGTTCTTTATTAAATTTAAATTAGCTATAAATTAGATAGAGAAGTATATCTAAATAGGAAATATTTAACTAAATTACTTACAGCTAGTTCTCTCCCACTAGATTTAAATAGTTACTATTAGTTACAATATTAGCTAAATGGATTACTATACTACTATTTAGTATTACTATATAATTACTATAAACCTTAGGATTCTTAATATAAAGTTATAAGATTATAACTAACCCTAATTCTAACTATAGATAGAATCCTTAGTTAACTAGAATAGGAATATAGATAACTAGTATAGATATAGCTTACATTACTTTAATACTAACGTAATATTACTATAATACTAGCTATTCTCACTAAGGGGGGTCAGGTAGCTAAAGCTTTATATTAGCTAAACTTTTATTAGCTACTATAGTAAGTACATATAAAGTCTAGTGGGTGAACTTAGTAATTCTGTAAGCCTATATATATAAACTAATATCTATATTTACTATAATATTAAAGATTATTTTATTACTAAATATAAACTATATTCTATATATTCTCTTATAACTCTAAATATTAATATCTAGACCTTACAGCTAAAAAAGGAAATTATAGATAATAAGGGAAAAGAATAACCTCCCAAAAGAAACTCCCTAGGAGATAAAATAATATAACTACTAATAATATTAATATAGTAGTAAATAAAACTAGAGAGATATAAAGCTAGATAGATAAACTATTCTTTTTAGTTTCTATATTAATAAATAATAAATCTTTTATCGCTATTTAGAATAATAATAGTTATAACTACTATAAAGTAGTTAGTAAGGAGTTTATAAAGTAGTAGAATTTTACTCTTATTAAACTTCTATAACTTTACTAATTAGAGATTATTCTGGATACTAGTAAGATTACAGCTATTATTAGAATAACGAGAGTTTATAATAACCTAGATAGATAAGTATCTAAAGTCTTATTTTATATTATTCTAAATATTATATAGCTAGCTATTCTTAGGAAGCTATAATTAAAACACCAAGAAGTTATTCTTAACTTTACAAGAAATAAAATAAAGATAGATATTATTAGTAACTTTATAATACTAACTATTAGTAATATCCTGAAGAGTATATATATAGAGAGGTTTACTAACTTTATTAAGCTATTAGTAACTATATTATCTAATCAAGAAGAGAGAGATTACAAATAGATAGTTATTAACCTAATATAGATTAATATAGCTTTTAGTATTATATTACTAGTAACTCTAAAGTAGCTAGTATCTATCTTTTAGGTTAACTAATATACCTACTATATTTTAATAATATATTAAGAGGATACTTTAGGATATTCTTAATAATTTTATTATAGTATATTTTAATAATATTCTTATCTATAGCTGTAAGTTACAGACTAATTATAAAGCTAAGATTACTTAGATTCTGAGGTAACTAAAGAAAGCTAGCCTATATCTAAATCTAGAGAAATATAAATTCTTAGTATAGAAAACTTAGTATTTTAACTTTATTATTAAGGTAGAGAGGAGGATATAATATACTTTTAAGTACATTAAGGTTATTTGGAAGTAGGAGGTTTCTAAAAATATCTAGAGTATCTGTGAAAGGCTGGCCCCGACCGGGGGGCGTAATACTGCAGCTACTAGTATCTCAGCCTCCAGTACCTATATATATATATATACGTATATATACGACAGTACTACTAATTAAGCTATATATTATAGCCTTATTAAAAGGTATATAATAATACGTTATCCACGTATTATCTAGCTGCACTTAAGTAGGATATTCTATAGTATATTCTATATAGGGCTAGCCTGTAATACTACCTCCCCTCTCCTACTTCCGTTATACTACCTACTAGTTATAGCCTTACAGTAGGAACCCTAAGTATTTAAGTAATATACTTCTCATAACTATCTTATATACTGTAAACTAGGGAATAAATCTAATATAAATCTATATATACTTAGATTAAACTCTAGACTATAGGGTTAACTTATTATATATAAAGGGCTAGCTTTAACTGGGGGGCGTAATATTACAGCTAATAGTATCTTAGCCTCCAGTATCTATATACGTATATACGAGCGCATACGACAGTACTACTAATTAAGCTATATATTATAGCCTCATTAAAAGGTATATAATAATAAGTTATCCACTTGTTGTCTGGCTGCACTTAAGTAGGGTGTTCCGTAGCGTGTCCCATACGGAGCTAGCCTGTAACAGTATCTAAAGTTTCCTTAAATTTATAAATTTTTACTATAATCTAGTAGATTACTTCTTTAGTCTAATAAAGCTTCTTATATAGCTGATATAGAAGAAAGTTCTATTCTAGTGGAATAAAGCTTATAAGGAGGTATTTAATATCCTTAGAATTATATTTATATTAAAGTTAGTTATTTCTTAATATAATCTAGAGAGACCTATAATAGTAGAGATAGATTATTCTAATATAGTATTAGGAAGTTACTTATTATAGAAAGATAAAGAGGATATTCTGTAGGTAGTAGCTTACTATTTAGTCTAACTAACTTCAGTTTAATGAAACTATATTATTTATAATAAGAAGTTGATAATAGTTATATTATACTTAAAGATATAGTTAGTAAGGTTATAGAATATAGTGAAAGTCTTTATTATTCTTTCTAACTATAAGACTTTAGAATATTTTATAAACTTAAAATCTATCTTAAAGTAATAAGTAAGATAGGCTGAAATTCTATTAGAATTTAGTTTTACTCTAAAATACTATTTAGGCTACTTTATAGAATATCTAGATACTCTATTCAAGTAAGAATAAGATAATATAGCTAAGCTATAGCCTCTAATATAGATTCTTTACTCCCTATAGATTAATATAGTAGATATAGTGAGATTACTCTCTATAGTTTCAATTTAATAAATAGAGATAGATAGAGATAAAGAAAAATCTATATTAGTAATAAATAACTACTAGTAAAATACTATTAAACTACTAAATAGATATATAATATTCTAAGATATTATATTACTAATATTGTAGAACTAAGAAGTTTTAGTAATACTAATATATAAAATCCACTAGAATATAGTCTAATAAGTAATATAGATAATTCCCCCAGAGGTAAATATAAGAATATAGATAGCTAATTATTAAGTAAGGTTAGATAGTATACTATTAAACTAAGGTAAAGTCTAGATTTCTAAATATAAGCTACTAATTGTAGTAATTCTTTAAATAGTTTATAACTTTTCTGTCTTAAGTTACCCTAATACTAACTTAACATTAATAATATTTTTAAAGAACTAGTATTAAGATAGAATATTAAGAGATATTAAGTAATTTATTAAGGTATATAATATTTACTGATATTCTTATAACAATTAGAGATACTGCTAGGAACTTATATAGTTTCTCCTAATTCCTGATAGATTCTAATTCTAAATTATAATTAATTTTATAATAAAGTTACTTTTTACTCCAGAGGGTAATTCCAGATTCCTGATAATTATTATTAATTAGTTTTCTAAATATATTTAGTTAGAAGCTATAATATTTATATTAGTAGAAACTTATATAAAGTATTTTTAGAATATATAGTAGTAATTCTATAGTTTCCCTTTATTAATAATTATTAACTAAGAGTCTAACTAGGTTGGCGCTTTTAAGTTAATATTATACTAATTTATAAAAGTTAAATAATTTCTTTTAATATTATTCTACCTCTAGATAGATAGTAGAATAAAATAGGTAATACTTAAGATTTAAGTATTTCTATAGATATATATTACCTTTTTGCAGATAGACTAACTATTATATATTACTATATATTAGCTAGTATTTAATAATAGGAATTCTTCTATAACTAAAGTAAATTCTTATAAGCTTCTAAATTACTTTAAGATAATATTTATTCTATATATTATAGTAGGGAAATTCTCTATAAACTTAAACTTAGGGTAGATTTGGATATTTCTTACTTTTCTTAAGGAGAGTATAACTTTAGCTTAAGGTAAAATAGCTTATATTTAATAATATAATAAAATAGAGGCTAATAGAATATAATAAGTAATAGAAAGGTTTTAAGTAAATAATAAGATTTATCTTTCCTTATAATATACTAAGATAAACTAACTAAGTAAGACGCTTAACTAAATAGTTTATAAATACTATATTATTAATATATTAAGCTTACTTAATATTATATTAAATATTCCCCCTAGTATTTACTTAATATTCTATATCAACTTTATTAAATACGCTGAAGATATCTTCTTACTCTTATAATATTATATAAATATCTATTCTAATTCTATCTTTATTCTAATAAGGAAGAATAGTAAGATTTAGAAGAAACGTAAAGTTAAGGAGGTTCTTATAGTAAAGAATACTCTAGAGTGAAAGTAGAACTAAAATATATTAGTTAAATAGAGAGGTTATAATATACTAACCTGGAAACCTTTAGAAAGCTTTATTAATAATAAAGTAATATTATATTTTAGATTATAGTATAAAGATATTTGCAAAAATAATAGATTAACGTTAATTTACTAATAATGAAAAACTATATAGACTGTAAATAGAATATAAAATAGCTTCTAAACTATATAAATATAAAATTATAAAACTACTTCTTAATAAAAAGAATATTATTCTTCTTTCTATCCTCCTCTATATTTATAAATATATTATTATCCTCCTTTTTCTTCTTATTATTATCCTTAATAAAGATAAATATAGCTAATTAAAAGCTAAGGTATAATTAGTAGGAATAGGAGGTAATAAGGGTATAGAAATAATAAATAGGTAAGTTAGTTTTAGTGAAGCTAAGTATATAATTATAGTAGTTATAGGGGATAATATAGCTAATAAAGTATATAATAATATTCTACTGGAAAGAGGTTAATAGAATAATTTAGAAAAGAAAGAAAAGAGAGAAAAGAAAGAAAACTTACTATTATCTATATAATATTACTGAAGCTAGTAATTATTTACTTAGAGGTGAAAATAGTAGTAAGTAAGATATTACTTTTAGTATAAAATAAGGAGATATTAAGTATAGTAATAATATGAGTAGAGTATACTTACTAAATATAATAGAGATATTGATTATAGTATTAACCTATAGTAATATTAGTAGTATAATAGCTATAAGGCTATTAGAGTTCTATAGTATACTAACTATATAGTGTAACCTAGTAGTGGAGACTATTACTACTAATAATACCTAGCTACTAGTTATTACTAGCTACTAGATAATTAGTAACTAATTACCTAGAGTATCTAGATCTAGCCTATATATAACCTATAGGCTATTGTTACGGGCCAGCCCCATACGGAACACGCTACGGAACACCCTACTTAAGTGCAGCCAGATAATAAGTGGACGACTTGTTATTACATACCTTTTGACGAGGCTATATAATAAAGCTTAATTAGTAATACTGTTTGTATATATATATATATATATATATATATATATAGATACTGGAGGCTAAGATACTATTAGCTGCAGTATTATACCTTCCAGTTAGGGCTAGCTTTTTATATATAATAAGTCTACCCTATAGTCTAGAGTTTAATCTGCAGTTATATATAGATTTATTCCCTAGCTTACAGTATATAAGATAGCTACTAGAGGTATATTACTTAAGTGTTTAGAAGCTTCCCCTACTATAAGGCTATAATAGATCGATAGTATAGTGTAGCGGAAGTAAGAGAGGGAAAGTAGTATTATGAGCTAGCTTTATATAGAATATACTATAGAATATCCTACTTAAGTGCAGCCAGATAATAAGTAGATAACTTATTATTATATACCTTTTAATGAGGCTATATAATATAGCTTAATTAGTAGTACTGTTTATATACGCACGCGTATATATAGGTACTAGAGGCTAAGATACTATTAGCTATAGTATTATATCCCTCAGTCGGGGCCAGGCTTTTATAGCTATATACTATAAATATTCATACTTTTAACTTTATTAGTATACTATATATCATAATATATATAATATACTTTCCCCTAGTAAAACTAATACTAATTAGTAGTTAACCTTACTATTACTATTTACTGTAAATCAGTAAAGTTTATTTAGGTAAAAATAGTAATAAAAGATTATTGAGCTTAACTTAAAGTAAGATTACTAATCTCTTAATCCATTTATGTATTTTTAATAATAACTTTCTATTTAACTTAAAGTAAAGTGATATCTTTTTAATAATTATACTAATATATCTCAATTTTAGTAGCTAGATATCTATCTATATTTAACATTAACTTATAGAAGAAGTTCTAAATATACTTTATATAAATATATTTATTAAATATTTCTATTATAAGATTTACTAGATTTCTGTAGTAAAGGAATTTATAGTATTTTAAGTTTCTCTAAATTTCCTTTTATTCTTCTTCTTCTTGCTTATATTCTTTAATTTTCCTCCCTCTCTTTCTTTATTTAATTAGTAGATAAATCTACTCTCTGAAATTAAATCTTACCTGTATAATACTAATAAATAGGAATAGTAAATAGTAAAATAGAATCTTCTATTTCCCCCCTCCTTTCTTCTTCTGATTTATACTTCTTTATAATTCCCCTTTAATTAGGAAATAACTAGTATAATATCTAAGCTAGTGGAACTTCTTAGAGAATCGTTTAAAAACCTTAATATAATAGATAATATAACTTCTTTAGAAGTAAGAATACTAATAAACGTAAAGCTTCTTCTTAATAGTAAGATCTTTAGTAAATAAAAAGCTTTTGATCTTATTATAAAATATAAGTCTAACTAAATTAATAACTAAATAGTATAAATTATAGTAATATATATATATAATTACCTTTTTAGTAGAAGCTTTCTGAATTCCTTTAAAGATACCTTTAAGAAGTAACTAGAAGAAATATAGACTACTATAAATAAGTAAATACTTTAATATTTACAGAATACTATCCTTCTCTATAATATTAAAATAAATATAGAAAGTAAGTAAATCTACCAGATTCTTATAAACTTAATAAAGTAAGATAAGTTTATCTTATAGACTAAGAAAGAAATCTAAGAAAAAATTATAAAGTTATAAAACTTTAAGATACTTATTAATAACTAACTAAGCTTCCTTAATAATATTATTTTTACCTAGTGGATATATTCTATAATCTAGAAGTAATAATAAAAAGTAACCTATTAAGATCTTATAAAGTTTAATATTTATCTAGCTATCTTAAAGAACTAATTCTAAGGAGTATCTTAATAAGTAGAGATATCTATAGTTAATCTACTATTATTAGTAATATATATAATTCTACAATAATAAGGATAACTTAAAGAATAAGATTTTTAAGATTAATAAAAATAATAACCTCCTTATAACTAAAACTAATAGTATAAGCCTTCTACTTTACCCCCTATAGTATCTCCCCTATATATTAACTTTATAAATAATTACTATAAGATTAAATCTCTCTCTATTAATATACTAATAACTAAGAATATAACTAATCTCATTAAGATATATAACTCTGAGATAAAATATAGAGAAACCCTCTATAATATCTTTAAATTAAAAATCTATATTTTCAGAAATTAGTTTCTGAAGTTAGATATATCTAACTATATATAAGCTAGAGTCTTTTTAATTATACTGAAAAACTAAGCTTTTAAAAACTATTTTAACTATTTTAGTAATTCCCTTACTTCTATAATATTTTATAATATAGTATACTATATTAAAAATTACTTTAAAAATAATAAACGTTAATAGGTTTATTTTACTAACTAATATAATATAATATTCAGAAATATTGTCACTAAAAACTAAAATAAGATCAGAAAGAAGGTATTTAAGATCCTTTTTACTAAACTAATATAAATTTAGAGAACTTTCACTCTTAAATAATATATTAATCTCAGCCTCTAAAATTACTTCTTAAGTATATACTGAGGAGTATTAGAATATAAATTAATTTCTTTTAGCCTTATAGTAGTATACTAGAAAGTCTGTAACTAATTATAATCTGCAGTTAGTATTATTATAAGCCTCCCTTCTATAATATTCTAATATATACTTAAAGATACTAATAATTCTAAGGAATCTTTATTAATTAGTATAAATTAATAATAAACTAACTAGATATATAACTTACCTTAAAGTCTTTACTAAAGATATAAATATAACTATTAAGGATACTTTTAACTACTATTTAGAAGAGAATATTACTCAACCCCTATTACTCCATATAGCTGAGTTAATAAAGAATACTATATATATAGTAAACCTAGTTGCTAGTTAATAAGATATTCTCCTAAGGAGAGAAGAAACTTCTATAACTAATATAAATATAACTTCTATGTAATAAATATATTAGTATCTACTTATTACTACCTTTTAATATAATATAAGGAAGTGGAAAATTGAAATATTAATTCTAAAGATACTTATAAGATTAATATTAAAGGTAATATAATAATATATTATTTCTGAAACTATTAGCTTAAAAATTAACCTGAAATATTAAATTCTCTAAATAACTTTTTAAATGACTTTATAACTTCCTACTTTAAAGAATAACCTATATCTCTAAATAGTTAAAAGATCATCAGGATACTCTCGAACTAAATAGTAATTTATATCTTAATAAAAGAAGATAATATAACTAAAAAGATTATTATTTTAGTATCTATATTTATCCTTAAAGGATACTATTTAGATATAGTTTTCTAAGGGATTTTATGTAATTTCAATACTACTAGCTACTTTATAGTTAGTTACTTCTAGTTTAATATTCTAATATAAACTATCCTTTCCTCTATTCTCTTAAAACCTTCCAGAGAAAAGTTCAGTTCTATTTATTTTAGAGGAGGTAAACTTATAAAGATAATAAGTATAATTAATATACTAATATTACTTAGTATAATAATATTCTATATAGTTACTTATAAGATCCTATTTCTATTATATTTTGCTAATATAGATTACCTTAATATTATTTTTAATAATATCTATAATTAGTTATATTAAAATAAGAAGATTATCCTAGTTATATAAAAATAGGAATATCTATAGATAATATTAAATAAGAAGGAGATATTTACTTCTTTATACTTAATAGAGATTAGGATCTAAAGATTCTATTATTACTTTAGATATCTATCTATTATATATCTTTAAGAAATTCTCTATAAAGCTGGATATTTAGTTAATTAAGAAGTTTTTATAACTTTCGAAAAATACTACTACTAATATTAGATATATAATATTACTTTCTCTTAATTTAGATTTACTCTCTATAATAATATTAACTTTAACTTTGAAGTTATTATTAATATCTCTCACCTTAAGGGTAACTACTCTATTCTCTATATTATTAATATAGTTATAGTTTTTAATATTACTTAATTTCTACTTAATATTTCAGTGAGATTAATATAGAAAGTTTTTAAAGTATACTAAATTAATACTTACCTAGATCTACCTAATTTTATCTCTATTAATACTAAAATAAATTTCTAATTTGAAGATTTCTATTTAGAAGCTAAAATAATAAGCTTAACTATTAGAATTATACTTATTAAGGTTTATAATAGTATTAGTAAAGTAGAATATTATGATATTCTTCTCTATTATATATTTAATATCTACCACTAAAAATACTTATTATTAGTATAAGAGTATTACCTTTAGACTGCTTATAAGTTAATAAATAATACTACTAACCTAAATAGTTTTATATTTATACTCCTTATTCTTAGAAGCCTATTTCTAACTTACTGAGGATTCTACTTTATCCCCAAAGATAGTCTTATAGATATAAGTAGTCTCAAAAGTAACTAAAACTATTTACTATAAGCATATAAAAAGAATTATTAATATTACTATAGTTACTTATAATAATCCTAATATATTATAAGTTATAAGCTTCTTACTGTAATCTCTTATATATATATAGTAAGAAAAGAAAGGTTAGTAAAGCTCCTTCTACCTATTTACTACTTATAGTAAAATATATATTATTAACCTTCCTTATAGTTCTTAAGAGTTTTACTTAATTACTATAAATATATATTATAAAAGTAATAATATTCCTCCTTAATGATATATCTTAGTAGAAATATAAGAATACTTCTACTATAGGTATAATAATAGTAATATTAATAAGGCTGGAGATTCCTTTTAAGAAGCTTCACCTACCTTAATCTTATTCCTTATTATCTTTAAACCTCTAAATACTCTAGAGGTATTAGAAGATAATAGTATCCTCCCTCTTTATATAAGAAGATAATAATATCCTCCCTCTTTATATTAAGAGTAATATACTACTACTTTCTAATAAGAATAAGTATACTAAATATTAGAGGATAATAATATTATTTCTTAAACCTCTATAAACCTTATCTTTACGAATCTTATTTAATTAGGTTACTTTTATATAATAAGAAAGTAACTAATAAGACTAATTTATAGCTTTCCTTACAGATAAGGAAGAAGCTAACTTAATGCTCTCTAGATTTCTCTACTAAAAAGGAATTATTACTACTTTTAGCCTTCCCTTTAAAAAGTTAATAAAGAAGGAAGTAGGAAGTATTATTAATAATAGTATCATTAAGATTATCCAGTATAATCTTATTCTCCATAAAAAATATGTTATCTTTAAGTTTTAAATTATTAATGAAATTAAGAATAAAGATAGTAACTAAATATATAAGAAATTAAGATTTATAATTTAAAGTTTTAGAGATAATAGGAAACTTATAATTCTTATTTAGTCTCTTATAATTTAGAGAAATAGCTAAAGATTAATTATAGTTATTATCTTTATATTAATAAAAGAAGAAAGCTTTCTCCTCTAGCTAAAAGATATTATTTAGACTTATATTTAGACTAAAACTAAATTCACAAGATATATTATAGCTAAGTTATCTACTTACCTTAAAGATTAATACTCTCTAGAATTAATAATAATAATTATTAAGTTATTTTATAATTTAGCTGAGGTTAGTACCTATTAGTAAGTAATATACTTAAAGTATTATAAAGAATAGCTATATATAGAAATATCCACTTATAATCCTTACCTCCTAATATTTTAACCTAATAATAAGGTATTTAGTATAATTAATATATAAACTAATAATATTCTTAGTCTTTCTAATACTATTTTTACTTAATAAGTAGATAAAGAATTAGTAAAAGCCTTCCTTATAGTAAAACCTAAGATCTTTCTTATAAAGCTAATACTATTAGTATTTAATAGTAGTATATTCTCCCTCTAAGGTGAAACCCTCCTTCTTAAGTAAAAAGACTAAAGCTATAAGCTTACTATTATTAATATTCTTATAAACCTTGAGATACTTAAGAAGATCAATATTTAATAATATATATATAGAGTATATATTACTTTAATTTACCAGCCTGAAATATTCTTTAACTCTTTATATATAGTATAATAATAATAACTTTCTAGTAATAATATTACCACTCTTAATAAATATATTAAATAGTAAATAGAATACTTAGCTTGAAAGTTAATTTTCGTCTCTCTTAACCTCTCTAAAGTATACTTCTATATATTTATAGATAGCTTCTTTACTAATAATATTAATTTATTATCTTGACTGGAATTTATAATAACTCTAAACTAAGAGATAGTTACTAGTAAAGGCGAATTTATAATCTAAAGTAATTTAGTTTATTACTTTCTAACTAAAAGTAAGAAAGTAACTAGAAGTATAATTACCTTAGGGATCTATATTATAGTTACTAATATAAACTTTATATATATTATTATTATATCTTTACGAAAGATTATAGTTTATTATAACTTTCTTTCTATCCTTATAATTATTTATACTAATTTATACTAATTATATAAGTATCTTATAGAACTTAATATTATAGAAGAGAAGAAACTTATAATTAATATTATAATCTGAGGGTAATTATATAAATATTGAGAACTCTATAGAGTATAGTAGATTAATAGCGAGAATAACCTTACTAATACTTTTACTAAAGGATTCCTAAACTATACTCTAGAGAGATTTATTAAGATAAATAATATAATAGTTTATATAGAGAAATAAGTTATCTATTCAGAATAAAAAGAGGGAATTTAGAAAGTTATTTAGTTAAAAGATATAGATTATTTAATTACTTTTATCTTATATATAGAGATACAATATACTATAGTTAAAAGATAAAAAGGAAGTTTACTAATATTAGTAGTATAATAGCTATAAAGCTATTAGGGCTCTATAGTATACTAACTATATAATACAGCCTAGTAGTAGAAACTACTACTACTAGTAATAACTAGCTACTAGTTATTACTAGCTACTAGGTAATTAGTAACTAATTACCTAAGGCATCTAGATATAGCCTATATATAGCCTATAAGCTATACACTATAAATATTAATACCTTCAACTCTATTAGTATACTATATATAATAATATATACGACGTACCTTCCTCTAGTGGAACTAATAAATAAAGAAGTTAGGTAAAAAGATAGTTATATAGTAACTTTTAGAGCTACCTTCCTTATTATTAGTAGGAATAATAATAGTAATAATATACTTATTATAAGTAATTAGATAGTTAATTTAGTAACTAATAGTATATAACTTAGAGCTAGTAGTAAAAAGATATAAGCTTTACTTATACTTTAATTTGATTACTAAATATTTACAGTAGAAGTAACTTTAACTTAGAATATAATTTTAGATAAAATTACTTCTATTATATTTATAGTAATATTTAAGATAGATAGTATTAACTATTTAGGGAAGTTAATTCTCTTTATTATTAGAATTAACTATAATAATATAGCTACTTTAAATACAGAAAGTAGGTTTATAGGGGAAACTTAGCAGTTAGAATTATTATTAGGAGAATTAGTATTAGTAGAAGTGGTAACTAATATAATAGAAGGAAGTAGTAATAATAGGGAAATAGAAGTAAAATAACGGTAAATTAGTAGTATTATAGGGAATATAGTAAGGAAGTAAGTAGATTATCTAAAGAAAGAAAAAGATAGTTATAATATAGAAGAGAATAATATATCTTATAGTTATAGAGAGGAGAGAAATTTCAGTATAAAATTACTTAGAGAGTAATCTGAGGGGATAATGATGTATATTTTTCTATTAGCTAGACTATCTAATATTAAACGAATATATTTTTCTATTAGCTAGATTTACTTAGGTTATTAGGTAACTAGTAATATAGCTATAAAGCTATTAATAATTACTATTACTATAGTAATAGAGGGAAAGTTACCAGGGAGTATATTACAGACCTAAACCTTAAAGTTTATATAGAATACTGCTATACAGACTTTATAAAGCTGCTACCCCTATAGTCTAATAAAGAATTTTCACTATTAATATAAACCCTTCAGGTTTATTATAATACTATTTAGATACCACTAAGTTACCTCTTATAGCTAGCCTCTAATATAAAGAAATGATAGCTTATAGAGAGGTAAAGCTAATAGATAGAGAAGGTATCTTAATATAACTGTTATCTTAAGTATTAGTTAGGTGTCTAGGTAGTAGCTTCTAATATTTTCTTCCAGGGAAAATAGGATACCTCTAAAAAGTAAAATATCAAGAGGTAATAGAAGTAAGTAATATGAGTTATTCTGAATATTATTATTTCTGTAGGACTCTAGATAGAGTATATAGATATTACTAATATTTATGTTTTTAAAGGAAGATTAAATCTATAGGAAATATCAAATTATATTACTAAGAAAGACTCCTTATATTAATAGATCTTTATGGTAGTTTAGTAGGGAGAATATAGTTTTCTCCCTAACTTCTATATTAAAGTCTAGACTACTGAATATATTATTATTATATTAGAATAATATACTTATAGAGAGAGACTTTAGATACTAAATAGTAAAGAAAATAATAATCTCCTTAATAAGCTAAGAATTAGGCAAGTATAGAAGTTATATAACTTCTCCCCTATAGGTTACTTAAAGTATAATAATATACTAAAAATTATAAGCTAATAGTTTTACTAATTTAGATAGTTACAGAGTATCTGCTAATATATATATAACTATAATATATATATAACTATAATATATATAGAGGTATTTATATTTAGAGGTAAGTTAAAAAGGAATTTTTAAAGTTTCTATTAATATCTAACTGATTATACTTTAATTTATTAATAGATTTTATTACTAACTTACTTCCTATAAAAGAATAATGTAGCTATTACCTCTAGATTATAATTAATTAATTAGGTAAAACCTTTATACTGGAGGAGATAACTATAATAGAGGTGGAAGTATATACTTAGTAGTTCCTTAGTTACTACTATAGATTTTGTAGAATACCACACTTTATTATTAGTAATAGAAAATCTAACTAGGTAAGTTACTTCTGGAAGTAGTTCTATAAGTTAATAAATATTATATACTTATTAAATACTAGTTACTACCTGCAGACTAATAGAATTATAAAATAGTATAACTAGAGAATTTAAGTATTTTGAAGGATATTTATATATTAGTTTCGGAATAACTAGAGTAACCTACTACTTACTATATAGTTAGCTTTCTATAACTAATAGTATAAAATAATAGAGACTATATTATTCTTTATAAATTATAAATATTATATTAACTTTATTCTAGTTACTAAAAAGTATATAAAACTACTTAATAATGGTAAAGCTGCTACTTACTAGTTAGTTAAGAAAATATAGTTAGTAATAATATATATTTATATCGAGATAGCTACTACTTAGTAGAGGTTAGAAGCTTAGGTAAGAAAAGATTTAGTTCTCTATAGATTAATACTAAATTAGTAATAAGATATAGTTAAATATATCTAACTATAAGTTACTAAAGTTAAACTAAAAGCTAATCTAAATATACTATAAGTATATAGTAGTAAAGATTCTCTTACTATATATTATAAAGCTAGATACTCTGGAGTTTATTTATCTATAGTTTTATTAATTTACTTAAGAAAGCTACTATTAATCTACTACTTAAGTAGGCTATAGTTAATAGTTAGCTACTACTACTAGTAGATAATAATAGGAAGGCTAAATAGCTAGTTAAAAATATTCTTACTATAAGAATATATTAGGTGGAGAGAGAATACTAATAAGAGGTCTTTATTAAATAAGAAAGATATATAAATTCTATAAAGAAGTTTATTAACATTATTACAAATATAGTAGTACTAGAGCGATATAAGATAATATATAAGCTAATTATAGATAATAATAGAAACTTAGCCTATAGCTTTTAATTAAGTAGTAGCTAGGGAGGAGGGGGGTAACATTATAGACTATATCCGAATATCCAGCTAAGGCTATATCTAGGTATTCGAAGCTAACCCCCTTACCTAAGTGGGGCCCCAGTAGGCTCTATATAATATTATATATGCAGACTTTTCTATATACTTATAAAAGCTTCTCTTTTACTCTTTAGTTCTAAATAAACAGTATTTTACGTTACTTTCCAGTAAAATAACCTTAGATCCAGCCTTTTATAATAAGGTAGTTTCTAAAATGATTTATAATATAGATATTAGTAAATTACTAAGTTAGTATAGGTTACTCCTGAAAGCTACCTTTTAATATCTAAGACAACTATACACTATAGAATTCTAAATATATATTGAAAGCTATCTAATATAGTTAGTAGGTAGAAACTATTATATAATCTTTATCTATAATATTATTATAGTTAGTACTATAGATTTAGCTAAATAAAGTTAAATTTACGTATTAATATACCTTTACTAAATTTACGATACTTATAGGTAAAATTATAATTAGTATAAGAATATCTGAAGTAGGTATCTTACCTAAAGAAGTTAACTTAAATATTATTATAAAAGCTAGAGAGATATAAGGTAAGATAAGAATATCATTTTAGCTAAGTTTATATAGAGATAGATACAGAAAGAGTTTCTAAGTGGCTATATAAGTTTCTCGAGAGGTTAAGACTAAAGATATTATAAATCTCCAATACTAAAAGAATCTAGTAAGGCTTAGAAGAAATTATAGTATTTACTAAATATACTCTAGTTAGTAACATAAAGAGTCTTAAAATTAGTGTTTTTAAGTAAAACTATAGAGCGTAGTAGATATTAGTATATAACTTAGAGATACCAATTAACCTAAAAGTATCCTAAGTAATGGCTTTATAATACTTTACCGGGAGCATAATTATCCACAATAATAGGTAATTCTATTACTATTTAAACCAGTTGTAAGCTAGTATTAGTATAAATGCTGTTACTGGATATATTATACAGTTAAAACTATATATAAAATAAAGAGCTTAGATACCACCACAGATATAAAGCAAAAGTAACTAAATAATACTTTACCTTATATAAACTTTAGGTATAGGTTTCCGTAATTACTTCTTCTAGTATAATAAATCTTACTAATCTGCAATATAGTAATAATAGTTATGTTGACGACTAATTAGTATAAGTATAATTATTAAGATTATTATTAATTATATATAACTTTACTATATAGATAAAAACACCAAACTGGTATTCTAAAATTTAATTATTATTAATATTATATTTATATAGTATATAAACTTTATAAAGCTCTAGATCTACAGACTAGTAATTACTTACTAATTACTATATAATGAGGCTATAGCTAGTAATATATAGCTAGCACCTATTACTAGTGGGGCTTAGAGAATATACCACTATATATATTACAGTATATATAGTTATCGTATACCCCACGGTATAGTCTAACTATTACGTATAATTAGGAAGTAAAATCTAGTATATATTATATATTACTATATATAGCTTTATACGCCACATGAGATTCTATTTTAATTAGTTTAAGTAGGCTGAAGCTTATAGAGATAGTAAAGCTACCTGAGGCTTAAATAATATAAATCTACCTCTTAAGTAGACTATTTCTTATATAACTCTCCAGCCTTAAGAGCTATATCTATAGAGTAGTTTTTTAAATAGTATTATTCTAATATTCTATTTATGTCTTATAAGAGACCTCTTTTATAGCTTTATTATCCTTATTAAACCTCCACCTCTATAGTAGAGAGAGTAGTTTTTTTTATAAGCTATTTAGATATCTCTCATTATTTAAGCCAAAAATACCTCTAGGTATTACAGGTATTTTAGATACCTCTTAGTCCTCTTTATCTCGTGAGGGGAAAGAGAATTAATGAAGATAAATATAAAAGAAGACAATAATATACTTCTTAAGCTAGTAGTATAGTTCGTTTATAGCTAGCGTAAAAGTAAAGTATTTGAAGTTTACCTCTGCATGATATTACTGGAGAAATAGAGATCCTGAAAAGCTTTATAATGAAATCAAAATTAGGTAGTATCTCTATATAGAGTACCTTATAAACTACCTTATAAACTACCTCATTTATAGACTACCTTATTTCTAATAATAATATTAATTATATTATACTAAAGTAGCTTAAGATTGAAGTAGTTAGTAAGTACTATAAAGATTTAGAAAGATATATATACTAAAGTAGCTATATAGATCTTGTAGTTATTCTATAGCTATTAGTTTCCATATATAATAAGGTAAGTCTCAATTTTAAGGAAGTACCTATACTAATTAAACTTATAACTATAAATTTAGTAGTAACTTAAAACTTTTAAATGTTTTGTAAAAGCTTGATAAACTATACTCTAGAAGTATAATGTAATTTAACTCTTGAGATAAGTTCTTTCGCTACTATTATAACTTGAACATATAGATAAGTAAGTACTAGTAACTGAATTTTAGGTATTAGTAATAACGGCTATTATAAGATTCCTAAAGTAAATATCTCTACTTTTTTGTATCTTAAGTACTTTCTGAAATTGATTCTACTTTATAGCTAAAGCTTTCTTCTAGAACTTCTAATGACTATATCTTAAAGGTCTCTTAAATTTGAATTATAAAGATTCCCTCTAGTTAATAATTTATGTAATTCTATAGCTGTAGATAGAAATATCTAGAAGTATTGTAAGATAATAAAAATTTGTTAGTTAAAAAGAGCTTTAAATAAAGAGTTTCTACTTATTTGAATATCGTATTTTATTTATTATTTATACTTAGTTCTCTCTAAAGATATTTAAGCTTCTTACCTTCCTATAGGTTTATTTATTTGGTTACTTTCTCTTTATATCTATAGTGGTTTCTAAGCTCTTTATTCTTTATATAGTTCTAAATGTATAAGATATCTAGCAATAGTATTTATACTAATACGAACTTATAACTGGTTTAAACGGTAATAAAATTACCCATTATTATAGATAATTATATCTCCAGTTATAATATTTAACCCTATAGTAGAGGATAAACTAATAGTAATAATTGGGAAACATTCTAGTAAGGCTAAAGCTTAATATATATAGCTGAAAGTAACCACTAAAGTTATAGAGTTAAGAACTTTTATAAACCTCTTAAAAATAGAATAGAATAAAAAGTCTGTAATATCTAAGTATTCTATAATCTACTGCTTTTCTATATTTTTTATAACAGAACTAGAATTTCCCTTAAACTTATATAGTTACCTGCAACCGGGGTAATTTAATCGTATATACTAAATATTGTATTATTATTTCTATAACTGAAGGTATTAATACTTTCTAAAAAACTTAAGTAATATTATAATTACTACTATTGATGAATAGACTCTAGAAATTTAGAACAAAATTATCTAAATATTCTATAATCTACTATATAAAGCTAATACCTTTGGAGACTAGTTATTAATTATATAATATCCTTATATGAATATATCATATCAGTTACTAAATATGTTTAAGTATTATAATATTATAAATACTGGGGTTTTAGATACTATATAATTATATTAGAAATAATCATATTTATATTAATAGTATTTATATATTATCTGTATTGAATTATTAAAGTTATTTATTAATAAAAGTAGGGGAGAGGCTAATAGCTTACTCTCTATTGCGTTTATTAGTGGATATATTACCTCCTGAAGTATAACTTAAGCCTTCCTACCCCTACTAACTGCTGCAGCTAGCTTTAAGTTAATCTGAGGCTAAATTCCTTATAGCTATAGCAGCTGGTATACTTACTCTGGATTAACCTTTTAAATAATAAATAACTAATAACTTCTTCTATATAAACCTTACGCCCTTACGCCCTTACGCCCTTACGTTATTTATATATAATTTAAATATCTTAAGAGGTTTAATTACTGCTAACTATAGCTACTTTATTTCATTATTTATTATAACCTTAATATTTGCAATCTTAACGTCCTTTAGACTATATTTTACCTACCTCTAGGATAAAATCTTACGTTTCTAATATAAAAGTTCTCTGCTATTAATATAAGCTAACTTATAAGCTTTATATAAGTGTAGCGGAATTTAGCCTACTTTTATAAATAAAGAATCTGGATATATTAAATAAATACAGCTAATATATAAATAATACTTATATAAATATAGATATTTCTAATATAGCTAAATAGCTTTTAAACCTTCTATAATTATATTACTATAATACTGTAAGATATTAGGTAACTAATATTAATATAGTATATTAATATTAGGATATTATCTAATTAATAATTAGTTTCCAAAATAGTTAGCTTAATATAACAGATTATGGAATAACTATATGATTTTCTTTTAAATATCTATAGACTGCTTATTAATTAAAGTGTTTAGAATAGTTTTAGTAAGATTTAGTTTAATAAACTAATAGCCTTAGTTATAATAGTTATAGCTAGATATTTCTTTACCTATTCTATATTTCTTTAGTTATAAATAGCTATATAGATTTTGAGGGGGTTTTAATTTTATTATAAAGATATAGAAAAGTAATAAATTATAGAATACTTAGCTTTTGCAAGCTTTTTATTGTTTTCTTATCTTTAAGAGGTTTGTAAAGGTTCTTAACCCTATAACTGTAGTGGTTTCTTTCAGCTATCTATATTAAGCTTTAGCTTTACTGAAGCTTTTACTATATAGATTATTACTATAAGGTTTTCCTCCACTATAGGGTTAAATATTACAACCAGGGGTATAATTATATATAATAATAGATACTTTTATTACTATTTAAACTAATTGTAAGTTAGTATTAGTATAAATATTATTACTGGATATATAATATAGTTAAAATTATATATAGGGTAAAGAATTTAGATACTACTATAGGTATAAAGTAAAAGTAACTAAATTAATTGTTGGTTTATAACTGGTAAATGTTTGTAATTAATTGATTTATTGTAACTAGGTTATAACTGGTGGTCTCTATTTTGTTATGTCTAAGTCTAAGTTATAGTGTATACGTATACGCTATACGCTATTAGGATTAATCTTTAGGATAATCCCTCTTATCTAATTAGTCTAAAAAGTGGGGTATCTAGTGTGTTACTTACTACTATAGTTTTTGCTACATTAGTGCCCAGTTAACCTAATATTAGTAATACTCTCTTTTATAGTAAAAGCGTAAAATAGTGTTAAACGTAAAAATAGTATAAAATGTAAAAATAGCGTAAAACGTAAAAATAGCGTAAAATATAAAAATAACGTAAAATGTAAAAATAGTGTAAAACGTAAAAACCTAGCTACTAGTTATATATATCTTTTGGGGTGCACTAAAAACTAATTAAATACTACAAATAGTGTTTACTTGTAAAAGTGCGCCTTTTGATTATCGCCACTTAAATACCTTAAATCTCTCCTGTAGCGATACTCTCTATTTACCTTCTTTATCCTTATATCTTCCTTTTATTACCTTCTGTGGCCTTTATAATTTATCCTTCTATCTTTATAATTACTTTATTTATAGTGATAAATACTTTAAAAGCTTAGTTATTAGATACTTTAGTTATATTATTAGTAAAGTTATCTTTACTTTTAATTTATTAGATTTTAAAAATCTTTTTTCTTTTATATAATTACTATAATATTATAATATTAATTATAAGATACTTCTTTTTAGTAGTACTTAACTTAATAAGGTACTTATAAAAAAGTAGAAGTTAGTATATATTACTATTAGTATTATTAATATCTTAAAATATTTAGTTACTTACTTGAGGGTAGTAAATATTATATATTTTATATTAACTTCTATAGTTATATTATAGACTTTAGATACTAATATACTATATATAATTCTTTTTAATTTAGTAGAGGAGAAGTAGATAATATTACTTCTGAGCTTAAAGGTATTATTATCTTTACTAATATTTTCTGTCTTTAGGATAATAATAAATCTAAGCTGGAATATTATATTATTATTATTAATAAAGGATTTATTGATAAATATATATAGCTTTATTATCTTAATATTAGTAGGGATAAATATTAGGTTTTTTTAGGGTTATCTATTTATTATATTAAGTATTTATTAGGTTTTTTAATATTTTTTATTATTAGGTTTTAGTATTAAGCTGTAATAGAAAGGTTAAAATATACCTCTAGTTAGTATATAGAGGTTATATATACTTTTTATGTTTATTATTTAATATATATTACTTTTGCAGTTTTAGATATAGAGTTAATAAGTTTAATTTTCTTATTTTATTTTGTTTAGGTGAGAGTGATATTACTATTATCCTTTAAGGTAATTATATCTCTATTAAATATAAGGAGTTTATATTATATAAGTATTAACTTTAGTTTAGCTGTAAATTCTACTTACTAGAGTTTCTCCTCTTCCTTATTATTAAATTTGGGTGAGTAGAGTTTGAGGGTATTATCTATTTATATACCTATAATACTGAAGTGTAGGTTATTAGGTCTGGAGATTATAAGATATAGATTATATAATAAAGTCTCTATTTATAGTTAGCTTTTATAGTAACTAAAATATATTATATACTAATAGGTATCTAACTTTGTAAGGCTGTATAATAGTTAAGTTATAATAATAATAATATTCTCTAAATATAAACTATATAGGTTTACTAGCAGTTTCGTTAGTATAAGGTAATTTAGTATTTTTTCTATCTATATATATACTTAAGTGATATTTTCGAGGTAGATTTCTATAGGAGTTACCTCTTTAAATATTACTGATAATATTAATATTAAGTGATAGCTAACCTATTAGATTATTAGTAACTATGTAAGGATATTAATTTTCCCCTAATTATTAAAGTTTTTAATAACTAATTGTAACTTCTTATATAGTATATTATCTATACTTTTAACCTTATTAAAAAAGTAGAAGCTGAAGATCTTTATACTGCTATATTTCTAGATATTACAATACTTAAAGTAGAGTATACTTTTTACTAATAGAGTCTCCCACTCTATAGTATATAGTTTCTAAAATAGCTTCTCTAGTATCTAAATAAAACTATAGTAATGAAACTTAAAAACTTTAGTAAGTATCTCTATCTTTTTTATTATTAGGTAGATATTATAGTAGATATTATCTGTAAGTTTAGCTTCTAAAATAAAAATTATATTTTTATATAGTTATCCTTATTATTTTAGTTTATCCTTACTTAATATTATTATTAATATATTTTCTTTTAGATATGTATCTAGTAGCTAATTATTATATAGATTTTAGGTTTCTATCTCTTTAGTATATAGTTAATAGTATAGCTTAATTATTATTAATCTCAAGATATTAAGTTTACTATCTATCTCTATAATATATATCCTACTATTAATAGAGATAAGCCTGAAGGATTCTATCTAACCTTAGTATTTATAGTAGATATATACCTCTAATTCAAAAAGTAAGTAGTAAATTAAAATAATAGAGAATCTATTATATATATTTAGAGCGTTAGAAACTTACTATTAAGTATAGATCTTATATATTTCTTTTATTACCTTCTAAATAGTAACTACTTATCTTATAATAACTAGAGATAGTAGTAATATCAAGTTAAAGTGTAAATATACTCTAAAAACCAGTAGAGTTAATATAAAGTTATTCAGACTACTAGTATTATTAACTACCTTAACTACACTTTATAACGCCTCCTCTCTATTAATCTCTAATACCTTATTTCAGATAATCTTATATACTCTCTATAGGGGAATATAATAATATTCTATCTTACTAATACTATCATAAGTTTTAACTAGTATAATTTTAATCTTACTATTTATACTATTAGCTTGCTTCTTAAAGCTTTTAGCTATAAAGTTATATTCTATATTAGTAATAATTCTATCTAGAGGTCCCTAGTATATATTAATCTAATATACTTTCAGAATATACTATATATCCTCTATAGAGATACTTTTTATAAACCTTACTACTATAAATACTATAGAGATATTAACTATATATAATATAAACTTATTACTATTAAGATATATAATATTAATAATAATTTCTATATTAAATTTATAGTTATCCTTAAGGCTAAATTGAAATTAGTATAGTATCTTACTATTTATCTAATACTAATAGTAGTTTTTAGTAATCACCTAAATCTTATAAATTATTATAATCTTACCTACTCTCTTAAATATATTATTTAACTTATAGATACTGAAGTAGCTAAATTACTTATAAAGGTATTATATCTCTATCTCTATAAGGAAGTTAATAGTTTTATTATAAGTATCCTCCTGAATTAGGAACTATAGATACCTATTATATCTTTCTATAAGTAATAATACTCCCTCTTACTTAATCTTATTATTAAGATTATTAAGATATATTCAGAGGTAGTTTATATTAGGGAGGCTTAATAGAAATAATATAGCTATAAGTATAATATTAAACTTAATATCTCTAAAAGATATAAATATCCTAGTAATACTAAAACTTATAAAACCTTATCTATCTTTAAATTTAATATTTATCTTTAAAACTATCTTATTTAGTAAGATATTAGAGAGAATCCTCTAGAGGGCTCTAAATTATTATATATCTTTAGTAAAAAGTCTACCTACTTTAGTATCTAGGAGGATACTTTTAAAAATAACTTCTAAATACTATAAAGTCAGGAAGGTTTCTAATTTATTAATAATTATTAAGTAGTAAAAAGTAAAAAATATAATCTTAGAGGATCTCTATAAGCTATATAGAGTTAATAGTCTCCTTCTAGCTATCTATTATAGTAAAGTAGATAACTATAAAGTTATCCTCTAATATCTTATCTATATTATCTCTTACTTTCTCTATTATCTCCTCTATATAGTTAGTATTATTAAAGTATATTATAATTTCCTCCACTAATATAATATTAATAATAAATACCTTTTTGAATTATAAGGTAGTAACTTTACGCTCCTCTGGAATATACTTTATTAACTAGTATTTATTCGCTAGTTTTAAATATATCTAATACTTACCTTATATATCCTCACTTTATACTTTCTCGCAGAACTATCCTAAGGTGACGTTATTATCCTATATATATTATAGATAAAATAGTTAAAAATAGTTAAAATATTAATTCCACTCTTAGCTATTATATTTATAATCTATAAGAAACTAGTTATAATCTATAATATAACTAATCTTTTATTTTAACTATCTCTTTTAACTTCTAAGTATCCTTATTATTTATTTATATAGCCTATTAATAATTAGTTTAACTTTATTCATAATATTATAGAGTATATTAATTATATTATATACTTAGTATATAGTTATATATATCTCCTTATTAATCTTCTTCTATAAATCTTATAAGTTTAGATAGATATATTACAGGAGGTTAATCTATATTATTATTATTCTGAATATCTCAACTATATTAATATACTTATAATCTTCAGTAAAAATCTTGAAGCTTATATTCTTCTATTCTCTATAGTAGTTAAAATAGACTATAAGTATCTTAAACTTATTTCTAACTATCCTAGCTATTTAAGTAATTAAGAGGTTATTTTAAATTAGTAAAATTAATATTTTATAGTATAAATATACTTATCCTACTAATATATTATTAAATACTCCTCCTACTATACCCTAACTAATGTTATAGCTGATATATTTAGTAATAAATATCTATATCTTATCCTGAAAAATATTATACTCCTCTTTAGTATATTCCTTATTTATTCTATATATTTCACTCAATAATAACTCAACCTTCTTATAAAGTTAGTTAAATAGAATATAGTATCTTAATATTAACTAATATTTTCCTCTAAAGTAGATATAGAATCTTAGGGATCTAGGTAGCTCTAAGTATTTCTCTTTCTTACTAATTATTATCTTCTTAGTCTTTAGTAAGTTAATATCTATTTAAATATCCAGCTCTAATAGTTCTAAGCTTAGTATTAGTATTACTCTTATTATTAATATTAATAATATTAATTATAGAGAGGGTAATTCTATTATTAAGCTTCTTAGTGTAGATAGTTATTAATTAATAGAAATAAATCCTCCTACCCCTAGGAGGTTATCAATAAAACTAAGATTCTTTATAATCTCTTATCTAAGAGTGAGATATTCTTATTAGTTAGTTTTAATACTCTCTACTATCTATCTTATTAATATCTCCCCCTTAAGGATCTTAATTAGCTTTTCTTTTAATATATATTTATCTATAGAGAAATATATGTTTCTTTCTATAAAGTAATTCTTAAAAACTTATATTAATATTCTTTCTATATTATTAAAATATTCTAGAGTCTATCTCTTAAAGTTAATATAGTAAACTTCTTATACTTTATTAAAATAAACATTTTATTCTTTCTATAGGTGAATATAATAATAGAAAAGAATCTTCTTAAAAATATTACTATTAATACTTATCTAAAGTTTAATATTCTCACTTTATTATTAAGATATAACTTTTTAGTATATCCCTACTAGTATCTTTATACCTATATATTAAAATACCTTCTTATACTTATTAATTTTAGTTACAGGAATATTATTATACGTTATATCCTTATAAAAGCTATTAATAAAATCTAGAGAGGAAGATATATTTAAAATATCAAGCTAGGAGAATATCTATAGTTAGTTATAACTTTACTATATCTCAATTATAAGTATTTCTCTAAAAGCTATAACTTTAGAGATATATATACTTATTAGATAAATTATAACTATTAAGTAGATATCTCCTTCTAGTAAAAACCTTATAAATATTTTCTTATTCCTAATTTTTATTAATTTAGTAAATACTATTCCTCACTAATAATACTAATAGTAAATTAGTATATTTTAGTAGTATTCTTATAGAGGCTTACTTAAGAAGTAAAGAGTAGTGATTATTAAATAGTAATATTATTAAGGTTATTATTAATTTAGCTTAGTTTTTTATTATATGAATATACTATCTATAGTAGATAGAGATAATAAGTAATAATATAAGAACATTATTAGTTATACTAATTTATATTATTTAGTATACTTTTTCTTAGTTCTTTGTTACTATAGAGGGAAATTTTAAAAATAAGCTATAATAGTTAATTAGTTAGATATATTATTTTACTGTTAGTCTGAATAATCCTCTTCTTATATTATTTCTTATTATTTCCTCTTCTTTTTATCTTCTAGTTTTACTATTAGTATAAATATTTCTTCTTTTATTCTTTTTAGTATATAGTTTATTAGAAAGACTCTCTTAATAGGAGTTTTTTTAAATAGATAGTAATATTATTAGTATTAATATTCCTCCTCTTTATACTGATTATAGTATATATCAGTTTAACTTATAGTTATCTTATTATTATTAATATTTTATTTAATACCTATTAGATATTTGTAGGTAGGGATAAAGAATAATAGTTTCTTAATATTTTCTATCTTAGTATTAGTTATAATATTTTTAATAATTTGTTATTCCTGGGGAATCCTAATTAGGATACTTCTCTATTATAGTTATATATAGAATATATAAATGAAAAAGGTTATAAGTTGATATCATTAACTAGTTTCGAATTTGGGATATTAATATATTAGTTTATATTATTAATTATATTTTTATAATTATTTTGAGGATCTCTTTACTGTATAAAATAACGATTTCTTTTTTTATTATTATTTTTATTATAGTTAAATCCTAACTACTAAGTAAGCTATATGATAAGTGTAGATATATTAACTAAAGTATTTTATTTCTTCTATATAATATTAGAAAAAAAAGGAGAAGGGGATTTTAGTATGTTATTTTTAGTTGCTAATATATTATATCTATTATTATTAAGATGCTCTTTTGTCTCTTAATAGTTGAATATGTGTGAGATATTAGAGGGTAGTAGTGAGGGATAGCAGTTTTATTATAGGTTCCTTCCTTCTGGTTATATTAATTTTATAACTTTATCTCGGCGCTTACTACCTCAATTTAGTATTAATCTCAGTTATCTTTTATTATATAGTGGATATAATATAACGTTAAGTAAATAGATTATTATGAGTTTAACTTTACTTTTATTTCTATTATAGACTTATTATTAATATTCTTAAGGTAGTATATAGTTATGATAGCTTTAAGTTACCTATTTCTGCTTAGAAGCTGTCTATAGGGTCCCTTAGGAAGTATTATAATCTTATTTCTTTAGGTATTCCTTACTAATCTGCAGTTAAGTAGTAGTAATAAGTACTAATAGTAATTAAACTACTAATTAGTATTAGTTTATAACTAGTAAATATTTGTAATTAATTGATTTATTGTAACTAAGTTGTAACTAGTGGTCTCTATTTTATTATATCTAAGTCTAAGTTATAGCGTATATATATAAGTTATACGTTATTAGGATTAATCTATAGGATAATCCCTCTTATCTAATTAGTCTAAAACGTGGGGTATCTAGTATGTCACTCACTGCTATAGCTTTTGCCACATTGGTGCCCAGTTAACCTAATATTAATAAAAGTAGGCTAGGTTTTACTATACTTATATAAAAGATTATAAGTTAACTTATATTAGTAACAGAGAACTTTAGTATTAGTAGCAGAAAAGCTTTATATTAGAAGTGTAAGGTTTTATCTTAGAAGTAATATTAGGCTATAGTAGAGAGTAAGGATACTGGAAGCCTATTGGGTCCTCTATAAGAGAATACTGACGTCTGGAATAATAGTTATTCTGGGCGGTAAAGCTTGAATATTAGTATAAAGTAGTAGCTAAGTAAGGGGAAAGATAAGTTCGAATAGTTATATAATATAGTATATATCTATTCAGAAATCCTATTACTTAGTATAAACCTAGCTTAATATATTTAAACTTCTACTTACGTTTAAGTATACTAACTAGTGGAATTATAATAATAACTTATATACAAATCACTTAAGTATAGTATACTATTAATAGCTTAGAAGAATTAGATATAGCTATAAAACTAACTTCTATAGTAACTAATAGTAATACTAATAACCCTGGGGAGTAGTAGCCTCCCTAGAATAATAGTAACGTTTCTGAGATAAAACTTAATTAATTAATTAAGAAAGAAGTAATAAAGTTAAGAAAGAAATGGAAGTTAGAAAATCTACTAACTTTAAGAAGAGGAGAAAATATAGAGGAAGGTAGTATTAAGAACCTTACTATTTCTAAACTGAAGCTAAAGAGGAGAAGAGGAGACCTCTTAGTTAAATAGCTAGCCTCTATTTATTATAAGGGAGGTAATTAGTCTAACTTTAATAACTTCCTATTTACATTTAGAGGATAATTTATAATAGTAGATAATAGTTCAATATTAGATAAGTTTAAGGTTTAGTATATAGATTTATACTTTAAGGATATTACTTTCTACTCTTAGATTAAGTAAATTACTATTATATATAGTAATAATATTAGGTAGATTACTTAGGTAGCTATAGAGAAGTAGCTTAAGTTAAATATAAATATTATTAATATTAAAGTTATTACTATATCTATTTAGTTAGATACTATATAGTAGAAAGTTAGCTAATTCTATAAATAGTTTATCAATATTTATAAAGTTATTAAGATAGAATATTTAGATATTTAGCTAGAGAGACTCTATATTATTAATATTATTAACTACTTACTACTAAAGTTAAAGAGAGTAATTATAACTAGAAGCTTCCTAATAATTTACTAAAAACTAAATCATATAGTTAAATAGGTGGAGACTATTAAGTAATCTATAAGTAAAGTAATTATAATGGAAACTATTTTCAGGATATTAGAGTGGGGAAGCTATAGACTATTAATAATACTAATAATAAGTCTGTTCTGAAAGTTAAATAGTGAAAGTTAGTCTAGGAAGTAATTTAATATAATTACTATCTTACTTAAGATTAAGTAAGAGGATATTCTGCAGCCTTAAGCTATAACCTACTGGGGGCCTCTAAAATATTATAACTATAGTAAGATAGATTATATATCTTTCTAGTGTAAGGAAGATATTTACTATATATATAAGGAACCTAGGTATATAGGAAGACTTTATTACTTAGTAGTAACTAGAGTTAATAGTATTTAAATTCTATAGAATCTAAGGTTTCACTAATACTTCAAGATTGAGGTGTTAGTTTATACTGAGAAGGGTTAGAGGAAGAAGAAAGTATTTATTAACCTAGAGGCTAATAAGAATATTCTAGGTTAGAATATATTATATAACACTAAATCTATAGAGGTTAGTAGAAAGCTAGAGATATTAGGGTTCTGGGGGAGAGTAATACCTAAATATAGAATATATATTATAGTTATAAAGATTATAGATAACTTTAGTATAATAAGAATAAAGTTTTATATATTTTAAGTAAGTAAAGCTAGTAAATATAGTACTATATTAGGGGTCCTCTAGAGTAGAGAGATAAAGTTAAATTCAAAGTAAAAAGTTCTAGGTTAAAACTATCCCTTAGTTACTAGTAATATTAAACTAGTATATAAAGCTAAGGTAATGAATAAAGCTAAGAGGTAATCTAAATATATATTAGTAATCTTAATTTTATTAATATTAATAGAGGGAAAGTAGTAGGCTATATAATAGTAACCTAGGGAAGATATAAATAAGGAGAATAAAAGAGATATCTAGTTACTATTAGAATACTAAAAGTAAGTTTATATTTTTAATATAAAGAAAGTAAGTATATTAGTAGAAGAGAATATTTATATATATATAATAAAGCTGGAGGAGGGTAAGAAGCCTCTATAGAACTTTATTTACCTTCTTATAGAGAAAGAACTAGAGGAATTATAATAATATTTAGCGTTAATACTAGAAAAAGGATAAATTAGGATATTTTAGAGTTTAGTAGGAATATTAATTCTATTTATCCTAAAGAAAGAAAGTAAGCTGAAGCTATATATAAATTACAGAAAGCTTAATAATATTACTATTAAGAATTAAATATCTCTACCTCTTATTAGTAAACTCTTAGACTAGCTAGAGGAAGGTTTATAATTTACTAAATTAGATCTAAAGGATATATACTACTAAGTGTATATATAGGAGGAAGATAAGTAGAAAATAGTGTTCAGAATATAGTATAGATACTTTAAGTATTATATTATACTATTCAAGCTTATTAATACCTTAGTAACTTTCTAGATATATTAATAATATTTTAGTAGATTTTATAGATATTATCTATATTATTTATCTAGATAATATTCTAATTTTTATAAAACTAAAAGAGGAGTATATAGAAGTAATAAAGACGATATTTAGCTAGTTATTTACTGTGGGGCTTTATACTGATCTGGAGAAATATAGGATTGATATATAAATAATTAAATTTCTAGGTTTTATAGTTTCTCCTAATAGTATTACCATAGAGGAAAAGAGAATAGTAGTTATTAAGAAATAGTTAGTATTTACTAATATTAGAGAGATTTAAATTTTCTTAGGATTTATTGGATTTTATAGGATATTTATTTAGAATTATTTTATAGTAAATATTAGATTTACTAATTAACTAACTAAGTAAGTAAAGAGGGAGGATATAATAACCTCTAGAGTAATAGAGACTTTTAAGAACCTGAGAGAAATATTGACTAAAGTTTCTATCTTATATTATTTTAATTTAATCTTACTAATTTAGATAGAAATAGATACTTTAGATTTTACTATAGAGATAGTAGTAACTTAATTAGAAGAGGATAAATAGTAACTATTAGTATATTTCTTATAGTAATTATAAGAAGTAAAGTTAAGATATAAGATATTAGAGGTAAAATTATAAGCTATATATAAAGTAGTATTTATAAAGAGATATTATCTTTTATATTCTTAATATAAAAATACTTTTATTATTAACTATTTAGGTTATTAGTATCTAGCTATAAAGTTTTAGTTTAATAGTAAATAAGTAAGATTCTTATAAGATATATTATTATTTAATTATATTATTAGTTACTAGTTAGGAAAGTAAAATCTAGCTAATAGTTTCTCTAGATAATCTAACTACTAACTAATAGAGGGAGGAATTTAGAATATTAAGATAGTTTTCCTTAAAGATTTCCTAAGTTAATTTCCAGATAGAATAGTAATAGTATTTCTCTGGAATTAAGAATCTTAAATAAATGCTAAGGATCCTATTTTAGAAAGACTATAAGGTATATTAGAGGAGGAAATTAGAGAAATATAAAAGGAAGTTATTATAAGAAAAGGAAAGGAATTATAATTAAGAGGTAATAAATAATCTCTTAATAATAAGAAAGAGGTAAGATTCTAAAGTAAGCTAGTTATTCCAGATAGTTACTAACTTCAGGTTAATTTACTAATAGCTTTCTATAATAAATTCCTAGGAGGATACTTAGAAATTATTAAAATACTCAAAAGGTTAAATTAGATATACTAACAGAAGTTAATAAGAAAAAATATTATAAAAGATATATCTTAGTATATAGTATACTAAAGATTAAAATCTAAGTATTACTTTCCTTATAATATACTAATATCTCTCTTAATATCTAGTAGCTTATAGTAATATATTAGTATAGATTCTATTATTAAATTACTTAAGTTAATAGGGCTTTTAGGGAAAAAGTATAATAATATTCTAGTAGTAGTAAATAGATTTACTAAATATACTTTCTATTTACTAACTAGAGCATCCTTAATAGTTAATAAGTTAGTAACTTTACTAGTAAATAATATTCTCCTTAAATATAAAGTTCCTTAGACTATTATATTAGATTAAGAATTACTATTTATAAGTAGATTTTAGATATTTATAGCTTACCTACTAGCTATTAAATGAAAACTAAATATAGTATACTATCTATAAACAGATAGTTAAGTAGAATATTAAAATTGAAATATAGAACATTTTCTGAAAGTAGTAGTTAGTTTTAATTAGAATAATTAGGTAAAATAGTTACTTATAATTAAGTTTATATATAATATCTTTATTTATAATATTACTAAGGTTATACTAGTGGATACTCTAATAGGTTACTTACTATAAGGATTTTATAATAGTATTCTAGAAGAAGTTAAATCTAAAGTTATCCTAATAGTAGATGAGAAAGTAAGATACCTCTAGTTATATTACTAGCAGCTTAAAGTTCTTCTGGGGGAAGTTAATAAGGAATATATAAAGTAGTATAATAAGAGAAGGAGGTAGTTAGATCTTAAGGGTAGTAATTATATATTATTATTAATAAAGAATATGTAATATAAATAACTAACTAAGAAGTTATTTAATAAATACTTAAGTTTATTTAGAGTAGTATAAGTAATTAATAGGGGATAAGTATTTAAACTTAATCTTGAGAAGAGATATTAGATTTACAATATTCTCTCTCTATTCTAGCTAGAGAAATATAGAGGAAAACTATAAGAATTCCAAGTAGTTCTTATTAAAAACTTAGGAGATACTATATATAAGGTTAATTATATTACAGATTATAAAAAGCTTTAAAGGAATTAATAGTATTTAGTTAAGTGGAAGGAGTATAAAATAGAGGAAAACCTATAGGAATCTTAATATTATATCTTAAAAAAGTTAAAATTTAAGTATAAGGTAAGTATCTAGAGTATTACTAGTAGATTACAGAAGAGGCAGTAAAGTTAAGTTATTAGTAAGATAGAATAAGGAAGTTTATATTAAGTCTAAAAATTAGAGAAAAACGAAATAAGCTTGAAGGTAGTAAGTAAATTCTGAAGAAAATAAAACTATAAAGTATTAGAGAGGAAATAGAGGGAAACTAAATTAAGTAACTTTATTATTATTATTATTTCTATTAGTATTATTACTATTATTATTACCCTTTTTGTTAGAGTTCTTAGGGGAGGGTAAATAGAAATTAAGATTACTAGTATATTATAATAAGAATATTAGAAGAGAAGGAATTACTAGGGAGATATTAGGGGAGGAAAAGAATATTAATAACGTAAGAATAAGTTAAGAACCACTCTAGAAAGGTAGTCTGGAAGCCTGTGAGGATAGTAGTTTAGACCTTTATAATATAGGTTTATATCTCTTATATTAGGTGGAGGGTAGTAATAACTTAGAGGTTTTACTCAAAGAGGTAGTTTTACTATAAAGTAGTAGAGGCTATAATTTTAGTAGCTATAATTTAATATTTACAGATTAGGTACTTGGCCTCCTTATCTTAAGCTTTATATTTAATATTAGATTTATTAGTATAGGAAGCTTTAGCCTGGAAAGCTTTCTTAGCTATAGTCTATATTTTAATAAGTATCTCCTATAGAATAAGTTAGTAGGGAAGTATTAGAAGTTAGAAATAGAAAAGATTACCTTAGCTTTATAAGTAGCAGTAAGGAGGTTAGATTTTGATAAATATTATTAAAAAGATAGTAGAGGATTAAAGTGGAGGAGGTAGTAATATAAGTAACCTAGGAAATATTAGAAAGATATTCTTAGCTATAAAAGTAATTTATAAGAGGGGGAATAGAAATATACTAAAATATACTTCTTACTATATATAGTAATATAATAAGAATATTTATTATTAGTATTTAAGATAGTTAGAGTAATAAGAATAGGGAAGCTATAGAAACCTATCAGTAGTTTTATAATAAAGATGAAATATTAGGATAGAATCCTAGGAATTCCAGCTAGCTAAGAGATAGAAGTAGTAGTAGTAGGGAATAAGATATATAAAATTGAATTTATTATTATTATTAGAGTTATTAGTAAGTAGCTACTTATAAATAGTGTAAAAAGATTTAGATACTTCTTTCTTTAGAGTAGAAGGAGAAAATAGAGATAGAATACTATTACAGGCTATACTCAGATATCCAGCTAGGGTTATACCTAAGTATCTAAAACTAACCCTCTCGCCCGAATGAAGCCCCAGTAGGCTCTATATAGCACTATATACGCAGACTTTTCCATATACTTATAAAAACTTCTCTTTTACTCCTTAATTCTAAATAAACAGTATTTTACGCCACTTTCCAGTTAAATAAGTTTAGGTCCAGCCTTTTATATATTTAGAACTCAGTTTTATTTACTATATAGATAATACTAGATAGAATATAGCTTCCCACTAGTTAAGTATATAATCTAGTTAAATATAGCTTCTAGAATATAATATTATATAATAGGTAACTAACTAACTAATATAAAAAATAATAGAAAATACTAAAACCCCCCAGAATATCCCTATAGGTAGTAACCTTATAAGTAAACTACTTTAGTAATAATTATAATATATTTTAAGCTTCCTCTACTAGAGGATTAATAAGGTTTTATATAAGTTAGTAAAATAAGATACTATAGTAGATAGTAATCTCTAGATAGTTATTATAATAAATATTTCTAACTTATATTAGAATACTCTAGTAACCTCTAGAATAATATCTATTAAGATAATAGCCTTTAAAGTTAATAATATTACTATATTTCTACTAATAGCTAACTACTAGAGGAAACCTCTTTCTCTACCTCTAAAGTTTTCAGGTAAGTAGAGAGAATACTAAGTATAGACTTAATAGATAAAGACTAAGCTTAAAATTAACTACTATTTCTTTCATAGTAATTAGGAATACTAATATTTAATTTAATTTTACTTAGACTTTAGTCTTCAGTAGATAGTTAAAACCTTCTATATAGTAGGAGAATTAGAGAACTTCTATAACCTAAATAATTTTATAAATTACTTAGATAGAATTTACCTAGATTCTAATAGTTAGCTTTATATTATTATTTAACTATAGAATCTCAGATAGAAAGAAAATAAATACCTAACTACTTTTCTATTCTAATTTAAAAAAACTCTAGCTAATATTAGAGAGTATATATAGCTCAATATAATCTAGATCTCTCTACTAGAAGCTACTTTACTTTCCTATTTTAAGAAACTACTTATTATAGTTAACTTTCCTATAGAATATAAACTTTAGTTATCTAAAGTTTAAAATATAGCTTAGAAGCTTAAATATATAAAAAGGATATTAGTATACTACTAACTATTCCACTAGAAACCTACTATTTATAATATAGAGAGTAATATTATAATAACTGAGGTAGTTAAGAAGTAATAATAATATTAAAACTCTAGTAGCTTCTTTTCTATCCCTAAGAAATACTCTAAAGACCGCTAAAATACCTACTAATACTTTAGATATAGTAAGAAAAACTATATCTATAGAAACTATAAAGCCTAAAACTATAAGAAAACTAATTCAAAAATTATAAAAACTATAGCTGCTCCAGATTACACTAGGGATAACTAGAGGAATAATATTACTCTACTTAGTAATAGTAAGAGTTCAGGAAAAAAGTAACTCTAGAGTAAAATTAGACTCTAGAGCTAACTAAAGTAGAAATAATAGAATAGGGGAAATAACAGGAAAAGGAACAAATAAGTAACTAGTAGTTAGCTACTATTTAAGCTAGAATTAATAGAAATTACTTTATTAATATACTTATTAATATAAACTATAATATCTATATTATTATTAATATTTTCTTTATAAAGAAACTTTACCTCCTACTAATTAATAAGTTAAAGAGATAGATAAAAGAATATACTACTAAGCTATCACTTAGTTATATCTAGGAAGTAACTATCCTAACTTTCGAAGTTAATAACTATATATAGAAAATCTACACCTATATTATAGAAAGCTTATAGCTACTCTTATATTTTAAGTAGCTATAGATAGAAGATAATTATATTATCTATAATATTAAAACCTAATAAATAATATATAAGAGAAATAGTATAATAATATATTTAGAATATTAGAATAAATTAATATAACTTAAAGAGATCTAGTTAGCTTAGCTATTTAATACTAATTTATTTATGTTTATCTATCAGTATACTATATAATATACTAGTAAGACACTAAGTTCCTACTAGATTATATCTATTAGTCTAGTAGATATCAAGAAAATATTAACTTTAAAAATAGAAATAAACCTAGGGATTATATTTCTATAAATATTTTAAAACAATTCCTAAATCTTTTCTATCCAGATTCAGTATACTAGCTACCCTCTAGCTAACTAGAGGTAAACTACTATATCCTATTAATTCCTAATAATAAGGAATAGAAACTAGACCTCCTATAGAGACTACTCTATAATATATTATAGAAGAAACTTCTAGTATTTAAGAGGATTTTAGAGGATTTACTTAATAAGGAATTTATTAAAATAAGTAGTTCTTCTACTAATATCTTAGTCTTTTTTATAAGAAAGTTAGATAGAGGAATATACTTCTATATAAATTATAAAGTTTTTAATATAACTATAAAAAAACTATTACTTCCTCTTTCTTATATTAGAAACCCTCCAGACGGTTACTACTACCTACTAATATACTAAACTTAATATTATTATTATATTCTATAAAATTAGAATCAATAAAGTAAATCAGGAGAAAATAACTTTTTAGATATATTATAGTTTCTTTAAATAGATAGTATACTCCTTTAAACTGACTAATATCCCTATTATATTTTAATAATATATTAATAGTTATTTATATTAATTTCTAGATAAATATATTATAATATATATTAATAATATCCTTATTTATACTAATAACTTATAAAAGAAGTATAAGGAGAAAGTCTACTAGATACTCAGCCACCTTGCTAATATAAACTTTACGTTAGATCCTAAGAAGTATAAATTCTCAGTTATTATAGTTAAATATATTAACTTTATTATATTAGCTAGAAAGAACCTCTCTTATAACTTTAAGAAGTAAGAAACTATTAATAACTAGCTTTCCTCTAGTTTACTAAAAAGTATCTATAATTTCCTTAGATTTATAAATTACTTTAAAGTTTTTATATTTCAGTATAATATTATTATTAAGTTCTTAAACTATCTAACTTAGAAGTTAGTTTCCTTTAATTAGAAACTAAAGTAGTAGGAAGCTTTCCTCACACTAAAATAACGTTTTACTATAAAACTAATTCTATAGATATTTAACTTTAATATCTTAATAATAGTAGAGATAAACTATTTAAAGTATACTCTAGGAGATATATTAACCTAAGATAATAAAGTTAGAGTAAAGTATCTAGTAGCTTTCTACTCCTAATATCTAACTTCTATAGAGTTTAATTACCTAATTTATAATAAGAAGCTTTTTATAATATTAACCTATTTATAAATATAGAGGGTAAAATTATAAAATACTAGGAAGTTTAAGATCCTTACTAATTATAAGAATCTTAAATACTTTATAAAGAAATAATAGCTTATAGAGAGGTAAAGTTAGTAGGTAAAAACGTTATCTTAGTATAACTTTTACCTTAAATACTAATTAGATATTTAAGTAGTAGCTTCTAATACTCTCTCTTAGAGGAAATAGAATACTCCTAAAAATAGAATAATAAGAAATAATAGAGATAGATAATATAGATTATCCTAGATACTACTATCTCTATAGAGCTCCAGATAGAATATATAAATATTATTAATATCTAGATTTTTGAAAGAAAGCTAAACTTATAAGAAATATAAAATTATATTACTAAGAGAAACTCCTTATACTAATAGATTTTTATAATAATCTAGTAGGGAAAGTATAACTTTCCTCCTAACTTCTATATTAAAATTTAGATTACTAAATATACTATTAATATACTAAAATAGCTTACCTTTAGAGAGAAACTTTAGATACTAAATAGTAAAAAGAATAATAACCTCCTTAATAAACTAAGAACTAAATTAATATAAAAGTTATATAACTTCTCCCCTATAAGCTACTTGGAGTATAATAATATACTAAAAATTATGAGCTAATAGTTCTACTAATTTAGATAGTTATAAAGTATCTACTAATTAATATATAATTATAATATATATAGAGATATTTATATCTAGAGGTAAGCTAAGAAAAGATTCCTAAAATACTTACTAATATCTAACTAATTACACTCTAATCTATTAATAAACTTTATTACTAACTTACCCCTCACAAAAGAATAAGGTAGCTATTACCTCTAGGTTATTATTAATTAACTAAGTAAAACCTCTATACTAGAGAAGATAGATATAATAGAGGCAGAAGTATATACCTAGTAGTTCCTCAGTTACTACTATTAGTTTTATAGAATACTATATTTTATTATAAATAATAGAGAATCTAACTAAATAAATTACTTCTAGAAAAAGTTCTACAGATTAATAGATATTATATACTTATTAAATACTAATTACTACCTACAGACTGACAGAATTATAGAATAGTATAATTAGGTGATCTAAATAATTTTAAGAGTATTTATATACTAATTATAGACTAACTATAGTAACTTACTATCTATTATATAGTTAACCCTCTATAACTAGTAGTATAATATAATAAGGACTATACCTTTCTTTATAGATAATAAATATTATATTAACTTTATCCTAATTACTAAAAAATATATAAAACTACCCAGTAGTAGTAAAACTACTACCTACTAATTAGTTAAAAGCATATAGTTAGTAATAATATATATATATATAGAAATAGCTACTACCCAGTAGAAATTAGAAGCTTAGGTAAATAAAACTTAATCCCCCACAGATTAATACTAAATTAGTAATAAAATATAGTTAAATATATTTAACTATAAGTTACTAAAGCTAAGCTAAAAGCTAACCTAACTATATTATAAATATATAGTAGTAAAGATCCTCTCATTATATATTATTAAGCTAGATACCCTAAAGTCTATTTACCTATAGTTCTATATAGATTTACTCCAGAGGGCTACTACTAACTTACTACTTAGGTAAGTTATAGTTAATAGCTAGCTACTATTATTAGTAGATAATAATAAAGAGGCTTAATAGCTAGTTAAAAGTATTCTTACTATAAAGATATACTAAGTAGAGAGAGTATACTAATAAGAAACTCTAGTTAAATAGGAAAAATATATAAACTCTATATAGAAGCCTATTAATACTATTATAAATATAGTAGTATTAAAGTAGTATAAAGTGATATATAGACGAATTACGAATAATAATAAAGATCCAGCCTATAGCTTCCAACCAGGCGGCAGCTAGAGAGGGGGGAGGTAATATTATAAACTATACTTAAATATCCAGCTAGGGCTATACCTAGGCATCCAAAGCTAACCCCCTCGCCCAAGTGAGGCCCTAGTAGACCCCATATAACACTATATATACAGACTTTTCTACGTATTCATAAAAGCTTCTCTTTTACTCCTTAGTTCTAAATAAACAGTATTTTATACCACCTTTTAGTTAAATAAACCCAGATCCAGCCCTTCACAAATACTAATCATAATAGAAGTAGATATTATATTATTATTATTATTATTAATATTCTGAAAATAAAGTTATTAATAAAAGAAAATAGTAGTTATATCTATAAGATTAAGAAATTAAATAACGAAAATAGTTTTCACTTAACTATAAGTAGTTAAGAGTTTTAATAAAATAGAGAATAATATAATTTAATAATAAAAAGATTACCTAGAGATTACTAGAGGAGGATAATAGAAGTAATATAAAAGGTAATATTATTCTCTAAAGCTGAGAGAACTATAAAGTAAATAATATCTAAATTTAAATACTGAAAATAGTATTCTATACTATAAAAAGAAATAAGAAACCTACTAGTAGTTACTAAAGGAAATTTAGGAGGATATTTCTAGAAGGAGGAGAAACTATAAATATAATAAATATAAAATCCTTATAATTAGAAATAAGGAAAAAGCCTTTCTAATAACTTTATAATTAAAGAAGATAGATTACTTTAGGGAGAATATTAAGTTAACTAAAATATAACTATAGTTAGAATATATCTTAGAAGGCTGATATTAGCTGGAACCTAATATTAAGAGGCTAAAATATAAAATCTAGAATAAACTTCTAGATTCTAACTAATAAGAAGTACTAAAGGGGAAGTAGAATACTACTTCCTTATATTAAACCTTAGTAGTTAGATTCTGAGGATAGAATCTCTCAGATAGGAAATTATATTAAGCTATAGTAGAAAGAGGAAGTATTAGGAGCCTATTAGGTTTCCTATAAGAGAATACTAATATCTAGAATAATAGTTATTTTAGGTAGCGAAACTTAAATACTAATACGGAGTAGTAGCTAAATAAGGAGAAAAATAAGTTCGAATAGTTATATAGTATAGTATACGCTTATTCAGAGATTCTATTACTTAGTATAAATCCAGCCTAACAAGTAAGTAAGATATAATCTAGAGAATATTAAGGTTACAGATATTAAAGTTATAATAAGTATTTAAATAAAGTAGCTATGACTAGTAGTAATTAAATTCTTAAGATATTTAAATTATATATAGATAGTATAAAAATATAAGAATATAAAATTAATATAAAGGTAGTTATTAGTTATTTATTATCAGCAAAAAGGTTATTATAGAATAAATATACTAGCTGCTATATCTATAAGATATTTAGCCTTAAATTAACTTAAAGCTAGCTATAGCAGTTAGTGGAAATAGAAACACTAAAGTTATACTTTAGGGGGTAATATATTTACTAATAGTTATAATAGGAAGTAAGCTATAATCCTTATTCTGATTATAATATTTAGTTACTTTTACTTTATATCTATAGTAGTATCTAAGTTCTTTACTTTATATATAATTCTAACTATTGTATATACCTAGTAATAGCATTTATACTAATACTAGCTTATAACTAGTTTAAATAGTGACAAAATTACTTATTATTATATATAGTTATACCTCCAGTTATAATATTTAACTCTATAGTAGAGAAAGATCTTATAGTAATAATCTATATAGTAAAAGCTTCAGTAAGGCTAAAGCTTAATATATATATATTATAGCTAACCTTAGGTTTAGTAGAGGTAAGTCTGTTAGTAGTAAGTTAAAACTATAATATATAGGTAATAGTATTATTATAATACTAATAGGATTAGATCTTTAGAACTTACAGTAATTAGATATAAGTCTAACAAGAGGATTAAGGAATAAGGCTAGGAGTATCAAAGGATAATTATAAAATTAATTACTGAAAAGCTATAGAAGTCTGACTTTAAGTAGACTTAAGCTTATCCTATATATAACTTCTAATTTTTAGTATAGTAATTACTAATTACTACTCACTAAGAATTAATTGCTAATTACTCTTATATATATAGAGTAATTACCTTATTATTATCTCTATATAATTTATATTATAATTCCTCTATATTAAGTAAAGCTTCTATTATTTATATATTATTTTATATATAAAAGCTTTGTAACTACTAGGTATCCTGCGGGGTATTCCTTAATTCTATAGTTCTAATAGGTTATAATATTAGGTTTCTTCTCTAAAAGTCTAGCCTCCAGATCTACATAAATAAGTATTATTCCTAATATAGGTATTAGTGTTTATATTTCTCTAAATACTAATATAATAGCAGAATCTTCTCTTAATTCTATATTATCTTCTACTATATATTATTATTGTTACAGTCTGTAAATTACTAAGTTTAGTTTTAAAATTATACTTTATACTTACTGTTATAATTAGAATTTTTATTATAAGATACTTCAGAGAATATATATTTATAGTACTTATATACAGGCTGGAAAACTATGTAATACTTCCTAAAATACTATCTGCGAATATATATAGTTTCTGGTGTTTTTATTATACAGGCTGATATATTTTTTACCTAGTAGATTGTTTATTAGATAAGGTTAGTTATTTAGATAATAAAGAAGAAGCTACTGAAGTAGTTTTATAAAAGAAAGCTGAAATATTATATAAATAGTCTGAGGCTTTAAGAAAGGCTTAGGCTGAAATAGATAAGTTACTTATAAAGCTAGATTATATTTATAGGATAAAGAGAAATATATTTAAGTAGAGTTACTTAATATATAAGGAGGATCCTAAAGAGAGTATTTTAGTAGTAAATAAGAATATAGTATCTTTAGAAGCCTATTCAAATAATACCTTTAGAGTAGTTAATTAGAATACTATATTTAGTAATTCTAATTTAGTGAATATTGATTTTAATACTTCTGATATAGTAGTTAAGAATTCTTAATTTTCGGAGGATAGTATTCCTAGATATAGAAATATTTTATCTCCTTAAAATCTTTTATCTAGTTAATATTAAGGTTCAAAGTATTAAATACAAACTAGTTTATTAATCTGGATTATAGATATTATAGTTTATTTATATATTTATTATTCTCAGTATTCTTAAAGTTCTTTAAGGTGTCTGATATTAGATACTAATTTCTATATATTTTCTGTGTAGCTATATTCTTTCTATTTAATAAGATATTATATTTCTACGTTATTCTATTAATTAATATAGTTAATAATTTATTTTACTTCATATTTTTATTCTAGATTAACTTTAATATAATCTTTTGTGAGAATAACTATAGTATCTATTCTGCTGTGTGGCCGCTCTTAGCTATTCTAGCTTATATAAGGTCTAATTAGCCTATTTATATGCTTTTAAGCGTTCTATTCTAGTTTGAATAGATTATACCTTTCAATAACCTATATTCAGACTGTATATTATACTATTTGTTTATTATAGTTATAACTCCAGCTTTATTTAATTATTTCCTAAACTGCTATTAATTATTTTAGTATAAAGAAATAAATATCTTTTCAGATCTATTATAATTATTCCAATATAGTATTTTTAACTGCCAGTAACCTTAATACTAAGATTAAGCTATCTAATAGTATTAATTTTTACTAGTAGTATATTTTCTTTCAATTTTATATAACCAGCTGAAATATTTAGAAGTACTTTAATCTAGATATTATACTAATTATTCATATTATGAAACCACTTAATTTACTAAGTTTTAAAATTTAGATATTTATAGAAAATATTACTTAAGAAAGTAAAAGTTTGAATTTATATATAGTTAAGACTATAGGTATTTTTAACTGCTACTTTACAGATTTTAAGTTTTAAGTAGTTTATAAATCTAACTATAAGGATATTAAGGATTACTGTAACGTAATTTAGATATAGGTGGATATAACTATTAATAATAGTTTTTTTACGCCGGCTTGAATAAAGCTTCTTAATAATAATAATATATTTCTTTAAGTATACCTTAAAGTTTTGAAATGCTAATATACTTAGAATAAGTTAGTTATATAATAGAGAGTCTAAGTAGAATATAAGAGAATTCTAGAAAAAGCTAACTTAAATATCTCCACTTCAGCTTAGTATAATAAGTGGTATATAATCCACTTTTAAGCAGTTATATTTAATATTCCTGAGATTAAGGGTATACTTATAGTTAAAGAGTAGTTTTAAGTGTTTAGCTACTATATTATATCTAATTAGGCTTCTAGATATTACTAGAAAGTAATTAAGAATAAGATTCTCGATCTGCTAATTATTAGTTTAGCCTAATATAGAGAGATTTTCGCCTTTCTGATATATATTAACGAAGGTTTAGCTAAAAGTTAAGCTAAAATACTACTTATATAAACTACTCTTATAGAGAGATTAGATAATATAACTTAATTAAAACTAAAATACTTATATGACTAGAGGTAGTATTTATATCCACTTGAGGATGATAAATATATTAAGTATACTATTACTGATACTTATAGTTAATTCCCTCATATTTATATATTACTTACTACTTAAAATATGGTAATTAATAAAATTAATAATTCTAAACTATATAGATTCTACTAGAAGCTAGTTAAAAAAGAATAGTTTGATAATACAAATTATATAGTTAAAGTTAAAAAGCTATTCTTAGATAATTTTAAAGCTAAAGTAACTTCCTTAGGTGGTAAATCTAGTAGTAGTAGTTCGTATCCCTCAAACTTAATATATATTAATATTAATTCCTCTCTTTTTAAATAGTTAAATATTAATATACCTCTAGGTGTTTTTTCTACTACTTAAGGATCTTACCTACTTTTAGTAAATATAGTTTTTAATAGTTATAAAGTAGTTTATATTACTAATTCTATAGTATTATTTAAAGAGGGATCTTTTAAGTTAAGTTAGGATATAGATATAGTTTAGTATAGCTTAGTTAACTTTCTAATTATTAGATAAAGTAAGTATATAATTTAGAATATTCTTAACAGTCTAAAGGGGAAAAATATACTTAATTTAACATTAGATAATATTACCTATATTAAAGATTTTTATACTAACATTATTTTAGAAGCTTTACTTCTTAAGAAAATCAAGATTTAATATATAGAATTTAACTATATACTTAAATACAGACTACTTAACTACTTAATTACGATAAAATAGCTACTTAGAAAATATAATCTTATTTTTCTTAAATATAAATTACTTTCTAACTACTTAATAGTCTATTTAAATACTTCTAGTATTATTTCTAAGTTACTTTATATTTTACTATTATAACTTTAACCCTCAGTATCTCTACCAGATAATAAATCTAATAATATTCTAACTTAGTATCTTTATATAAACTACCTTAACCTTGATACTTTTAAGTATTTAGTTCTTAATACTTAGAGGGTGAAAATTATAAACTTAAGGTAATTAGACTATTTATACTGTATGGAAGCTTATTTTCAATAAGTTATTTTTAGATAACTATCTAAATTATATTTAGTTCGCCCATTTTATAGAATCTCCTGGAATTTATTTAACTTTCCTAGAGTATATACAGACAATTCCTAGATACTTATTATTAAGAATAATTTCTTAAGCTTACTTTTTATATTTACGTTTATAAATAAAATCCAGAACTTACTTTATCGAGTGATTACAATATTCGAAAGATAGATTAAGTATTAGAGAGGTTTCTCAATTTATAGGATTCGCCAGAATATTAAATAAACTATAATAATAATTAATAGAGAAATAGATTATTAAATCTGATCAAAAACGTAAAGTATTAATCTCAAGCTATCTTCCTTATATATAAGAAAACTAGTTAGAATAAGTACGTATATAGGAAAAAAACCTATTACCTAAAATATTAAGATATAAGAAGCTATAGAATTACTATTTAAGCTATAAGTAGAAGTAATTTAAATAATAGTAGTATTATATAATATATTTCTAAATACTTAAAATAACTAGAAGTTACTATATAAGGTTAAAGAAGCTTAGTTCAGATAGTATTTTTATTAGTAGGTTCCAGAATATACTTTAAGTTTATATTGAAATTTACGTCCCTATTAGGAATATATTTATACTCATAGATATCAAGTATACTTACTTAAGAAATACTATAAATAAAGTATTTTAAAAAGGTTATTTAAGGTTAAACTAGGGGGATATATTAAATACTTAGTAGAATATATTCCAAATACCTATAATTTCTATAGGATCTAGATTTCCTACTTTTATAAGATTATTATTATCCGAAATAGTAAATTCAATAAGAAAGAATAAACTTAAAATAAAACTTATATAAAGTATTTACTAGAGAGATTATAAAACCTCTAATTAAGCTAATTATTAAAAAGGAAGAAGATTCTATTCTTAAGGTTCTTAGAAAGTTTAAACTAGAGAGAATACCTAACGAAGAATCCTCTCTTTTATTAGTAATTCCAGTAGTACTAAAAGTAGCCTAAGATATTAAGTTAAACTTTAACTTCATTTTAAAAACTAATAAGAGAAATTTAATAATATCTGAATTAACCTCTAAACTAATAGAATTAATATAGGTACCTAAAAATCGGAATTTAGAAAGTATACTAATAACTGGAGAATTAGATAGTATATTTAAATTATAAAATTCAGCTAACTAAAAGGGTGAATCTACTTTAAACTAGGAGGCTGGAGGTAATTATATTAGAATTCTAGTTTAGCTAACTTAAAGTAAACTAAAATATAGCTTTTAATTTTAGAACTCTGGAATTTTGATAGCCTAGAAGTTAGACTAATAATACAGAAATAGATAATAATAGTAACTTAAGTCTGAAATTAATATTAATAACTATATAACACTTTTAAAAAAACATAATAGTAGTATTTTATATCTTACAGAATACAAATAGGATAGTTTCGCTAATATTTATCTATCTAATTAGCAGTAGAAACTTATTAGTAATAATTTTAACTTTTTAATAGTTTTCCTTATTATTTAAAATATAACCCTGAAAAGAGAAGAATCTATTTATATAGATTTAAATATATCTCAACTAACTAGTAGTATCTCTTAAGATCTAGAAGGATATTACTAATTTACCAGAATTCCTCTAAATATCTTTTATTAAAGCAGCAAAAACTGGAATTATAAAGTTAAAAGAAAAAAGTATCCAACAAGAATTAGACTACTAAAATATAAAGTTGAAGCCTCTATCTTTAAAGTAGGTTTATACCTATAAGATAGATACTAATAGTTTCTTAGAATAATATAAAAGAAGGATTTATATATATAGAGATATATAACTAATTAATCTACTATAAACTATATATATAGTAATATTAGTTACTTGAATTTTTTAAGTAGCTATAGCAATTATAGTATAATTTAACCTTCAAGTTTTTCAGTTTAATATTATTAATATATTTCTTGATATTATAAGGAATCTAAATAGCTTTTTAATAACAGTTAAACTATTAGATAGACTTACGATAGTAGGGAGGAATATAAAATTTAAATAAACCCTCTATAAGCTTTAAGATATATTTTTTCTATAATATAAAACTTTCTATATTACACTAAAGTCTTTAGATTTTATTTTTTACCTAGAGGAGCTTTATTTATTTAAAAACTAGAGTTTAACTATTTTTATCCTCTTTTATATAAATAATATTCTTCTTTTATACTACAAGGCAGCTAAAAAGGAAGTATTTAAGATTATTAATAGTATGAAGTAAGTTTATAAACTTAAGAAATAAGAGCCAGTAGAATACTTTCTGGGAGTTTAAGTAGTTAGAAATTATAAGTATTAGAAGATTTACTTAGTTTATAATATATATATTACTAAAATTGCCGAATATTTTAATCTTAAATATAAACTAACACTAATAATACTACTTCTAATAATACTTTTTATTACAAATCTAGATTAAGTAACACCAAAAGAGATTTATATATATTAGACTAAAGTTAGTTTAATTCTCTATATATTAATTATAATATAACTGGATATCTTATATACTTACTTTCTTCTATTAAAATACCTTATTAATCCTTCTTAAGTATACTAAAATACTATAAACTATATAGTTTAGTATCTCTATAGAATATAATTTATAGTATTTTAGTTTAGAAGTTTGGAGGGTGTAAATAAGATACTTTAGACACTCTTAATTACTAGAGATACTTCTTTTATAGATAATAAAGATACTTAAAAATTCAATTACAACTATATTATTATTTTATTTACAGAACTAATTTAATAGAAAGCTACTTAATGAAATACTATTATAATATTAATTACTAAAGTAAAACTTCTTAGTTTCAAATATATTTTAAAAGAGGCTATAGCTTTAAAGAGACTATTTTAAGATATAGAGTTAGATTTTAGAGATATTTAGAGAGTTTATTATAATAACTATTAAACTATCAGACTGATAGTTTCGAATAGTAAGTACCTATCTATAAAGTTTCAATATATAAATACTTAATAAATATAACTATACTAAAAATACTTAAAAAGAAGTTTTCAAATTATTTATATACCTATAGATATAATACTAGTAGATAGACTTACGAAAAACTTAACTTAAGTGAAGTTTAAATAATTTAGAGTATTTCTTAACTTAATAGATTTTAAATTAATATTATTAAAACCTTCTGAGTAAAACTACCCAGTTCCCTAAAAACTAAAATTTAAATAATAATAAATAAAATCTTAATTTTAAGAGGAAAATCTTAGTAATGTCAATATAAAATATAAGTAAATAAAAGAATTTATTTACTTTCTTACGGGGGATAAAGATTTCTAGTCAAGTTTATATCTAACCTAAGAGAGATTATTTAAACTTATTACCCTAAGATAAAGTTTAAGCTGCAGCTACTAGCGTATAGAAATTAAGCTAAAGAGGTATTAAAAATATATTAAATCCTACTGGAACTGAAGTTAGTATCTAATAGTCCTAACTTAAAGTAGGAGGGTGTTTAATAAAGCTAAAAGTTAAACTACTAAGATAATCTCTAAAATTACTAGCAACTAGCTAAAATATAGAATTCCAGCTAAAAAGTAACTTAGTTATACTTACAGTTAGGCTAGAAATCTAGTTAATAGTAAGTAGTTAAACAGACAGTAAAACTAATAATATTTCAGTAATAATATTCTTTAGAGTAACTAATATCTAAATAGTAGAACCAGAAATACTTCTATCCTTAAGAAAAGTTAATTTATATTCTTTCTATTAGTTTAAATATAGCTTAAGTTAGACTATAATCTTTACGTTACTAACTTACTTACCTTTCGTTTATAAAAGTTAACTTGAAATTAGTAATTTATAATAAACTACTTACAGAATTATTATTAGATATTTTAACAGCTTTAACGTAGTACTTAAAAATATTATAAACTTTTTGGAATATAATAATATAGGTTTTTTGAAAATATTTACATACTAGAAATAATATTCAGTAAGTATATTACTACTCCTAACTTTAATTAAGTAGAGATAGAAATTATAGTTAAAAATAAAACTTAATATATAAATAATATAGGAAATAGCTTAGAGAGGCTAAGTCTCTCTAATTATTTTATTTTTAACTAAGTAACTTTTATATTTCTCTAAAGTTTTAACTTTTGACTTATCCTTCTTAATAGGTGTAGACTTCTTAGAATTAGTAAACTTATTAGAGTTAGCTAATTAATACTATATACTATCAAGCTAGCACTTCAGATTCTTAATCTTAGAAGATACTTCTTAATTCTTAATTTAAGTAGACTTTCTTATAGATACTAATATATTTTTATAATATTTTTTTAAGTATTTAATAACCTCTTTAACTTTATCCTCTTTCTTTTCTCTAAGTTATTTAACTACCTTATAAGTATTCTCTTTAATAAGTTTAAACTTCTTATTCTTTTTTTTAACTAACAGACTATCTGTAAGATTATCTTCCTTATTATTAGTAGGAGGAATAATAACCTGTATTTTCTTAGGATAACTATAGTAATACTTAATAATAGTAAAAGTAGCTAACTTCTTAACTGAAGTAGCTAACTTCTAAATAATAATACCCTTAATACTACTAAACCTAGATATATTAGGTAACGTAAGTATAGGAAAACTAGATAAAGATTCTTAGAGATTAGAGAACTTAGTAAAATATACTTCAATAAACACTTTCAGTTAGAAAACCTTAATTTTAAACTACTACTTAATAGTAAAATATACTTTAAAGAGATATAAATACTCTATATTACTAACCTACTTTTAAATTATATAAATGGACTAAATTCTAATAAAATTTACAAGTTTAATAATAAAGTTTACTATTATATTTATAAGAAATAAAAAGTGAGTATTAGTAGAATAAATAAATAAACTAAGTAATTACTAAATATAGTATACTTTCTTGAGAGAATAAAGAATAGATTCTTGAGTTCCAGATATATTATTAAGAGTGAGAAAATAATAAAAATAACGAAAATACCTATTGTGAGGTTAAGTTCTATTTATTAAAACGATTTGAGGTTAATATTAGAGAATATCTCTTTTAATAAAAGAATTTACTAAGTAAGAATAGAAATAAAGTAATTAAAAACTATAGTATCCAAATTAAAATATAACAGAATATAACTATTAACCTTAGTGATAATATCATAAGTTACTTCAGCCTAAAAGTTAAATATTAGTCACAGTTAAATTAATATATATAAAATAATATACAAAATCCATAGTAGTAATATTTACAGCTAATAAATATAATAATAGTTAATATTATTAGTTAAGAAGATAAGAAAACTTAGTAAATATAAATAAAACTAGAATTTATAATATTTATAAAGCTGAAATTATATAATTTCAACAGGAACTAACAGGTTACTTCTACTTAATCTTAATAATAACCACTTTAAAAACAAATATTATAATAAGTTAGTTAAGAAACAGTATTTCTTTTATTTTAATATTCAAAAAATGTTTTTCAATATCTATTTACAGTATTTTATTTATTAAATATACTATTTAAAGCTTAGAGTATAGAATTTCATCTAGTAGCTATTCCACTAGGGGGGTGTATGAGAATAACTATAATATCTATTCTGCTATATAGCTACTCTTAGCTATTCTAGCTTATATAAAGCCTAACTAACCTATTTATACACTTTCAAGTATTCTATTCTAGTTGAAATAGATTATACCTTTCAATAATCTATATCCAGACTATATACTACACTATTTATTTATTATATCTTTTATATAGAATGCTTTTAATATTAGTTTATGAAGTAAAATATAAAAAACTAGATAATATTTTATAGTATCTAGTAGTAATAGTTTATAGTTAAGATTTATGATTTTATAAATAATTTTAAATAATCTAAATTTCTTAAAGTCTAATTTATCACTTAGTTATTTAATCTTAATATTCTATTTAGTAAGATAGATATTATCTCTCTCTTTCAAAATTAATTCTCTAGTTCTTAAAGTATTAGTATATTTATATAATTATTACTTAATAAATTTAAGTTCTTTTAGGAGCTTATTCTAGAGAATATAAAGTTTTAAGATATTTACTATTATTTTTACTACTTATTTTCTCTATTAAGGTTCTCTATATATAATAAGGTTAAATTTATAATTAAAATAGAAAAGTAGTTCTTTAGTATTTTCTCCTATTATACTATTATAGGTAAATTAGACTATTAGTAGTGAAGTAGTCTAATTATCTTATTAGTAGTTAATATAATATCTAAGGTAGGTTTTAAGGATCTAGTTAATATATTCAGTCTAGTTATCAGTCTGTAGATAAAAAGTAGTAGATAGATAGTATTTCACTTTAAGTTACGAAATTAGAAATTTCTAAAACTTAGATATAAAGAATTTATCTCTATTAGATATAATTTCCTAAGGTAGCCTATATTAGCTAATATTAGTTCCAAGGAAAATATATATAAGGTTTTTTACTATATTTAATTCCTTATAAGAAATAAAGTAAGTATATTTAGTAAGTTATTTTACTATAATAAGAATATTATTATAATATACTCTAGTAAGTAGTTCTTATAACTTTAGTAACTTAATAATAGAATCTAAAGAAATTAATTCTTAAAGCTTTTAAGGTACTAGTAGAAATTATAATTCACTATAAAGTTTATATCAGCTAGGTTTATTTTTGAAGTAAGTTTTATAATCCTTAATTATATTAATTATATCTTATCTTATAATCTTTTTATTATAGTATTATAAAATTCTTTTGAATATTTTAGTGACTCTTTAATATCTATATATTAATATACTATAAATATTTCTAATTATCTTATATATTATTCTTTTAGTTATACTAATATTAANNNTAGCTTCTATATAGATATAAAGTTTCTATCTATATCTATTTTTAGGATAATTTATATTTCTTCTAATATTAGGATATTATAATTTAGTTTTTAACTAAATATATTAGCTTTTCTATTTTCTGTTTCTTTTTAGTAGATAGTATAAAAATTAAATTCTGAAAGAAATTCAAACTATCTAATCTATTATTTATTAAAGTTCTTGAATATTATGAAATATATAAAGTTCTTATAGTTAGTATAGATCTAAACTTTATATTTACTTTCTGAGAGTTATAGTTTTATTCTTAAAATACTTTAATAATAGCTATAAGTTCCTTATTATAGATTTAGTAGTAAAATTTTAGTCTACTAAACTTATATAAATAGAAGATATAAAAGTATAATATTCTTTTTATATTTTATTATTCTAGTTATCCTCCTATTATATAATCTAAGGTGTTAATCTTAACTTTAAGTAGTTTATTAGGATCTGGAATTATGAGGATAGATTCTGAGATAACTTAATTCTTAATATCCTAAAATACTCTTTCTTATCTATTAGTTTAATTAAATTTAGTATCTTTTTATATAAGTTTAGTAAGTAGGATTATTTTCTTTATATAATCCTTAAGGAA
>MASP02000929.1:0-20879 GCA_001693025.2 Colletotrichum lindemuthianum | reverse complement strand
AGGGGGGGGGGGGGGGGGAAGGGGGGGGGGGGGGGGGTCGGCATGTAGCAGTTGCGCCTGTATCTGTCGAGTAAGGTCGGCTTTCGCTGTCGCTGATGTGGTGTTGTCGGTCGCGGGTGGTAAATCAGAGACAAAACACGCTGGACGGCGGGAAGCAGGTTAGCTAGCTGGTGGGCAGGAGAGACAAGAGAAGGGGAGGTCCCTGCCGGTATGTGTGTCTTCCTTGGTCGGAAATTCTTGGTAGCACAGCCTTTTGGATGGGAGTCGACGGCGTCAGGAGAGGGTGCGGATTGGCTGGAGATGTTGTGGTGCGACCAGGCTCAGGGGTCTTGTAGACTTTCGGCGATCGTTGGCACCGTTTGAGAGCAGCGCGTGTGTCTGTCCGTCCGTCTAAGCAGGTGTCTGGCTGTCTCTCTGCAGGGTACGTACGGTATGCTACCTATGTACGCTACTCCGTACAGCGCGGTTTGTGTGGCAGGACGTGTCGTATGGTGGGCGAGGGGAAAATTCTGGTGTGCGTATCCGTACCGTTACTCGTATGGGATGGGAGTGGGAGTAGGCGTGAGAAGGAAAGGGCGAAGCAAGACACAAAGCAGAGATGGTGTCGAAGGGTTAATTACTACCTAGTCCACGTGTGTGGGTGTGCCTGCGTCTGCTTGTAGATAAGTGCGAGTAACTGTTATTCAATGTTCGAAGTGCCCCCGATTGGAGTGGTGACAGGAGCGTCTGGTGATGGTTTCGTTTGGAAAGACGAAACCATGTTATTTTCCCAAAGATTCGGTCTGCAAGCACAGAAGAAGGTACGCGTCTAGGGGTTTTCCAACGTCCCAGCGAGCCGCCTGATGCATGCTATTATCAACTGTGATTCGAGTCCGAGGTGAGGTTGGATTGTTGGTTTGCTTGATGGGCAGGTACAAGTAAGGTGGATATCAGGCAGGTGAGGTATCGTCACCTAGCCTTGATTACTCGCCAGTCTGAGTAGGTAGGTAGGATGGCGGACTTTAGGTACGTACTTTACGGAGTACAGATTACGCCTAAACCAGGTATGATGAAGTAGGTGCGGAGTACTTACTGAGTTACTTACTGCGTTCTCCCAGGTCTCTCTACTTTACCTCAGGTACGGAGTACCACACCTGCCAGTAAGAGGTAGGGGAAGTATGGAGCATGAGATTGATAACATATCTCGAAACAAGAAAAGGAAGCAACAGCGTAGATACAGCACCTCATTTCCGTAGGTATTAATAAGTAAAGTAAACTGGCTTTGCGTACTCTGCGCGGCGATTGTCAGTCTTTATCAACAGCTTTCTTCTTACATCCAACTGCTTTTGATGTGAGCCGGCTAGACGAATAACGCTGATGTACGTGAGTCGTGCCCGTGACTTTGCGTTGCGCCTTTTTTTTTTCCATCGCTGTCGAATATTCCGTGGAAAGGACCTGTCTACCCATGCTCTTTACCATCCGCTTACCAGCTGGTGTAGAGATGTCGATTCCAAGAGTGCGCCTTCCCTTTCTTTTTGCTGGTTGCAGCACGTGAGCATCTGGGAAGTGGGAAGGAACGCGCGCGTGCAAGGAAGGGGATACCTAATCATCGGAGACTGCAGGAAGGTACTCCCGTCCTGTCCGTGCTGCCAACCCAAGTTAGGTATTTACGACAGCTCATGATAAGGCAGGCAGGCAGGTAAGGGAACCTCTCCGGCCTCGCATCGCCTCATGCGTAGCAAAGAATCGGGTTGCGGTTTGCAGGTCTTGACAGACGTAGATACAGTCATCTGCACTGGGGGGCGTTGGAGCCAGCACAGCAAATGCAGCGCAGTCCGTACCGGGAGGGGAGTTCAGGGAGACTGTCTGTTCCTCGACTATCCTTGTCATCACTACAGAATAAGCTGCTGCTGCTGAAACCTGGAGGGCAGATCCTGGGTCGTTGCAGGGAGCTAATGTTCATCTTGCAGTCCCACCTCTTCAACCTACTTTTGTACAGCTGTAGTCGATCTCGGTGACGTACGGATACACAGATGGACTTCTTCTCGCACCTGTGGTCTCAGACGTTGTGCGCTTTGCACTCGCATTCACTTGTACAGCAATACCGAGGCGGCATACAACTACCGAGTCACGACTCCAATGGCGGTAGCTCGACTCCCTTGCCTGGGACTCCCTGGTCAAATCTATTGGCCGTGATCTTCCACGCGAGACCACAGACCAGACGAGGCCAGGCATAACTCCACCTCACAGTCAGGGTGTACATACTACGTACGTGAGTAAACATCTGGCACCGGGCACTTGCTGCATACCTACCACAGACATGGCATTTCGCTGGCGTGTACGCACACTGACAGTAATTCTTTAGCATGTACGCCCGCAAGCTGTCAGCAAGAGACCAGGCCATCCCGTCGCCAGTGAGTTCGCTTTCTTCTACAAGGCATGCAACGACCCCATCAGTGGCAGTGCGTGGCTGTCGTCTCCGCCCAAGTGGTTTTTGTGCAACTCGGAGCCTCTTACAGGCGACGTTAACTGCAAGCTGACCACGGCCGCATACCTAGTCATGACACAGGAACATGTACACTCAAAGTCGGCTCCGAAGGTCGGCATAATAAATTTTTACGGTGTCTTGACTCCTCTGAGCTGCAATTACCCCACGAGAGCTCCTTCTCGCGTGAACCTGGTCCTCCCACGGGTGTTGACAGCGGTTTCTCTTCAACGTCTTGTAACCAGTTGAATGGTAGGCCATCAAGCTGCAACTTTGGTGGCCAATCGGTGTCTACCTAGGTCCAACAACAAGGATGGACCGACGCAAGAGTGACGAAAACTCTCTTGCCGTGTGCTTCGCGCTCAACCCAAGCTGGAAGGCACCTTCCGGGCAGCTTTCTGCAATAATACTGCACGCAAATGTGTATGATGTGGGTTTGTGAGCTAACCAAGGCAAAGCATGGCACTATTATGCACCAAGATGCAGGCTATATGGCCAGCCGCCATGTGCTTGGCTGTGGCCTACATGCAGACCAGTCATCGATGCTGACTGAAGACCTCTCGTAGCCGCCGTCGGCCGCCAAATCGTTGAGGGAACCCACGGATGCGATGTGCAGTTTTGCATTGCCGGGCTCCGATTCCCTGGGTTCCGCGCCGAAAACCCACTCCCGGGGTGTCGACTAGGCTCGCGGGAACAGAGATGGCCATCGTCCTGCTTTACTACATACCCACATATTACCCGACACCCAGAGATGGGAATTTGTCACCAACTTGTTCGCTGCAAGAATGACAAAGCCAACTTCCTTGAGTTCGCCCTGACGCTGGCCTGTTGATTGGGCATTGCGTTTCATGCACTGCACACGCAGAAGCTGCGCTTAAAGCCCGGGAGCTTACGCAGAGCATCCGTACTGTACAAGCAATCGGTGCACTGAATATTCACCGAAAGCCTGAGGAGTCCAGATCGCCAACTCTCTTCTCAATGACTTAAGCACGGCGGCCGCCGGATATCACCAGCCACAGCTTCTGTGGTGGGAATCTTGGCCTTATTTGTGGCCTTGCCCGCCCAGCGATATCACCGTTGCTGGAAAAGGGGCGAAGCGAGTGTCATGTGGCAGAGGTAAGGCAGGTGTGATCAGTAGAAAAGATCAAGAACGATTAAGCTTTCAGCGCTTTGCCTCTGGGTCAATTAGCTTCGCGCTTGACCTTCCATGAGGCGGGTACGGGATTACCAACCAAGTTAGTAGGCACCTTACAAGTAGTCCTACCTGATCCAAGTGCCTGCCTGATCAAGGCCCATCTTCTAGGAGCTTCCTTCCTTTTGCAAACCTACCTTCAAAGACATACTGCAGTGGCGTCAAACTTACTCTCACAGCTCCTTCCCTCCCTGCCTTTCCCTGCCTTGCTACCTGGGTAGACTTCGAGTCTGGGTACTTGCGCTTCCCCTACACATCTGGGCCTTCCTTTGATAACATTGTAGGGGGGAACGTCCCCTGTAGACCCAACCAACTGGCCCAAAGCAAGCCATGGAAGTATTGCTCAGGTCCTGATAGCGAACCGCAGCCCCAGTATCCGCGTCCAAGGTCCTGACCCCCAGGCTCATGGCCTCCCTTCCAGTTGCTGCCCAAGCTAATGTCTGAGCAGCAATCCTCTCATCTTCCCCAGCTGCGGTTGGATGCAAACATTTCGCCCTCCGTCTACTACCTTATAAAGATAACCTCTTCTTCGAGCGACTTGCCGTCTACACCAGGTCGTGAATGAACATCGACGGCGAGCGCAAACTCACTGGCGAGGGGCATAGCCGCAAGCGTATTTCTCTAGTACGAGTCCGACTGGCAGTACCTCGACGGCAACCTGCAGGTTTGCAGTTGAATATGGCTCCCGTACCGATAGCCGTAACCTGGAGACTTGCCCGCTGCTACTCCGTACTGACCAACCGCCGAATTAGTCTTTTGCCGGAGCGTTACGGAGTACTCGCGTCCTTCTGCCTGATGTTATCTCCACCGGGCGTCTTGCTTGCTGGTGGGTTTCCCAATATCTGCACGGCCGTCGCCTCGTCCATGCCGCGGAAACTCTCAGCTACCTCGCACTCATATCTGCGCAAAAAGGAAGAGCGAGCGAGAAACCGATAGGGCCTTCTCCTTCCCTCGTCTTCCCTCCATCATGCGTACTCGGCAAGCCTCCGCAAAGCTCCGCAAACCTCCGCAAGCACGAGCAGATTTGCCGCATTCCCCCGAGTAAGAAGATTTTTGCGACCTCGTCGCCAGTCGCACACCTATCTACGCTACGAGGTTTTAAGTGGCTCGGCCAGATACGAGGCTTGAGAACCGTACGCCTTCAAGGAGGGATAATCTTCGAGGTATGGGCCCTCGCAATCATATAGTCACATGCTTCTGCTACCGTGGCTACGTCGAGGCTTCGTCTGACTACCGCTCCTCGTCACCTTCCCTGCAGACGGAAAGACAGCTTAGCTCTAGGCCATTGGTGCGTCGTCATCACCACAGAAAGCTGATGTTTGGGTTTCCTCTCAAGCGCGGCCCGGTCATCGCTATCCTAAATTGTGACCCTTTGGCGGCATCCGGTTTGTCCTGTCATCCGCTCGTCATCGCATGTCTACTCACCCAAACGAATCTGGCTTCCGAGGCCAACGTCAGGGCGAGCCACACCGAGCGAGGGTTGCAGTGTTGCCAGAGGCCCATTGACTGCTTGGCAGGCGAAACACAGGTCGATGCTCCTCCACTTACCCAGGTTCACCAAGCGAGAAACACCAAGGTTCTCGAGAAGAAAAAGAAACCTGGGAGACAAAACACGTCCCTTCCCATCGCCGCTGTTGGGTCGTTATACTAATCCCCTACGATGGTCGTCTAGAGCGATTTCGAGTTCGAATGGCTGAGCGATCCCACCGTCGCGACCACGCTTCACTAAAGAGCAGTCACGTTCTGTACTCCGTGCCTGTTCCCATCTGCCGGGTACAACTCCGTGGGCCTACTGTATAGAGAATCGGCAACCCACAGGCCACATGGGGGCGAGGGCCAGATTGACGGACTCCACAGCTCACTCGAGACTGGGACTGCAACGGTAACTTACAACTTGTACTACCTTGAAAGGCCTACAAGAAACCGCCGAGCAACTGCAGCCTTGCATGTCTTCCCAGCTTAGAGTTCAAGGGCCGTGAGTTTGGAGCTCGGTTCCGTCGAAAACCCCTTTTTATCGCCTTACTACGTAGTACCGGAGATATGAACACCTTCGCTCGTCACAGTTTATGCCCCGCCATTGTTCATACACGCCTCCCATGGTCTCACCTCCGAGACTGGGATGCTTCCCGAAGTCGGTTGACCACGCGGTCAGCAGCAATGTTGACGGACAACAACTTTTGGAACCTGGCCGTTGGACCTCCGGAAAAGGCAAGGCCTCAGCCTGTATGTCAGTGAACAAGACCTAATTGGTTCACGACCAGAGCCGGTAGCTGGCGGTGCATGGAGCTACTGTACGGATGCAATTGCGAGTCACTTCCGGATGCAGAGTCCTGAAACCAGCAAGGGAGGTTGCTTTATGTTGCTTGGGACGAATCCTGGTGTTAAGCCTAGTAGGATGTGCCCTTGCCTTCACTTTTCGTCTGGAGAGGGATTAATAGCGTTGGCTCGGCTGCTCGTGCTACCTCTATTTCGACACACTCCCACGCAGCAATAGCCGACTCATCAGTCGACAGCGGGGTCAGCGGCAGGGATCATCCAGCGTCAACGCTTGTAGTTCTTGGACCATGCGGCGTGCGTTTTTACCTGGAGTGGCTAGCGGGTGCAATGCGGATGGTCAGATCTGTGTGAGGCATGGTGCCCGCGACCACAACAAGCGGCGGGCGGTGACCATCGTCATTGCAAGTATGCCGTTATGTGAGAGCGATTGGGATCGTTTCTTGGTCTAGGCCTAAGACGCTGGTTCTGACAGCTGTCAAGCTGCCCAGTGTCGCCGCAACTTCTCGCGTGTGAAGTGGGTTAGCGCAACCGAGCTTCAAATGGCGACGGGACCGTCACTGCTAATTCGAAGAGCAGGCGATTCGTATCGTATACTTGTAGGGCCAGGCTACAAGTTCGACTTCCGTTAGAGACCCAACGGCGTGCAGCGAATGACGAGCTTCGGGCGTCTTTGGACGCGGCAAAGCCACTATACCTATACGGATACATGGCACTATCGCAGTATGCTATTAAGCTAGAGAAGGTGGAACGCACGAAAGGCAAGACCAGATTATCGGCATCGGCTGGGCAAGCTGGGGAATGACGAATAATGCGCACATGTTTGTAGCAAAAGTGCAACATTGGGATTACACGGTACCGCTTGCCAGCAGAGTATGAGGGATGAATGACGGCGGGGTTGCCTGGATCGAATTCGGCCCTAGACAGGGTGAGGGTGTCACGATGGGTGGAAGGGTGTCTCCCAGGAAGGCTTCCGATACGACAAGCGAATACCGTCCCACCGTTCACTAAAGTAGCCTGCGGAGACAGCGGGTGGTTCTTGGGAAAGCTTGGCGTCGGGGACGGAAGGTTGGGTACTACACTACGAATACAATGTACAAGAAAGAAGAGGGCATGGCAAAGCGTGCGTCTTGTTGTTAGTGCTAACTAATAAGGCGCGAACCAGGCTGGCGGGGTCGTGGAGGCTGATGGCAACAAGTTGGCAAACACGGTATGACAGCAAGGAGCTCACTCGTGGTCGGTTTGGCCGCTAGGGTAGTGAGCCAAACCGTTCCATCATGCCGAATACCAAGAGTGTCGAACGTGTCGAAACCGGGAAGTTGAGACTCTCGTCGAAGATCCAAGGCCGCAGCAACAGCGACTGGCTAAGCCCAGTCAGGAGACTGACGGCGTATCCGTACTTGTACGGCCTTTGACGCCAAGCTACGAGGTTCCGTGCGGAAAGGGGAGTCGTTGACCAGCAAGCTTCAGCACTGACTTGCTCGAGCTCAACAGTAGGTTGATAAGGCTAACTAATAGCCGATACACAAGGCCTACTAAATGTAGTTCTCGGGTGTTGCGAGCTCGACCCGCAATGGACAAGGAGGAAGAGTACCACCTTCTGGATACACGGTATGGCGATCCTACTTGGTTCCCGTTCAAGACCAACCAATCGTCTCGAGATGTCGGGCAATCGAGCCTTGACAAGAAGAGTTGGCATGTGCAGCAGCCGATTGAGAGGAGATCCGCGGATTCTGGACCTGCGCAGTGCTCGAGTCTGAGTGCTGTGGACAGGTCAGGTCAGGTCAGGTCAGATCAGGTCAGATCAGGTCATCCTCGAAGCACAAGCTTCTACACCATCCAGCCCAGGGAATCTACCCGGTAATGCAGCTGGCATTGTCACCACTGGACCTGTTGCGGCGTCCAGGGACCGACCTTATCCGACCCTTCCAACCAAGCATTCTCTTCCTGATTGGTGCGAGTTATTTTCGGTGTCGACAGTCACCGTTGTCAACTTTGCGAGTAATCTGGCAAAGGACACAAATGCAATTACTCGCCGCAGCGCTTTTTTTTTGTCATCAAGCATGCAAGCTGCAGCACACAAAACAACATCCGTCCGATGACCGCCGCAACTCACGAAGCCTAAATTTGCATCTGAGCCAAAACTCGACAGACTCGAGCCTAGCCTGCGACGCCGAGACAGCCGAAACACAGGCGGACAGGCCGTCCCTGGACTCACCGTGCGACGTGCATGGCACGGTGCTCACGGGGCTCCCTGCTTCGCCTCTCCCTTGATCTCTTCGTGTGTTTGTTTAGCAAGTGTATCCCATGCGTCCTCAAGCTCTACTCTGGTATAGCTGTGCGGGATCATGCGAGGCACCTAGGTAAACTCAGCTGGACATTCATGTGGGGGACAAGCACGGGTCCAACCCAGACGACTGGGGCGAGCTGAGGCGATGCAGAGCTTTCACTTGTGACTTGGAGGTCGGGGTCGGTCGAAAGCAACAGGCGCCGACACTCGGGTCCGCTCGGCATCATGATGCCGTGAGTCGTGACATGTCGTGCCCCCGTGCCGGAGGCCGGTTCCGCCGACGACCGTGCCGCAATATCAATACAATGACTCTGAAGGATCGCTTCGTTCACGCCAACCACGACGACAAGCGGTGGTTGGGCCGCCACGCCAGCCGCATGTCCGAGGCTGAGAGCGGCACCTTTACAGTGCTTACTCTCAGGCACCGCCAAGTCGCCCATCACGCCGTCGCCAGCCACCACGACGTGACGGAAGTCCCTGGTCATCTTTTGGGGTGTCTTCCAGGAGCGTACCTGAGTTGAACATGGTTGGCCAGACTTCTCCCTGCTCCCTTGAACCGTCCAGACCGTTGTGCTTGCCTCTTCGGATAGAGCTCCTGGATCCTTCAGATCCATTTGTCGCTGCCCAAGGCCTATGAAAACCCTCATCAACCCATTGGAGTCTGACTGCGAGAGTTCGTTGCTCTCTCCCTCGAAAGACGCCTCGGCCTCTCTTGCTTCAGCGTCATCATGACAATCGACGCGGGCTACCACAACCTCGTGCCTACAACCGGGCTCTCTGAGCCAGTTGATACGACGAAACCATATGACCCATCCGCACTCGCTGGCAAGACGGTTCTTATCACCGGAGGAGCCCTCGGCCTCGGTGCTGCGTTTGCACGGGCATGGGCGTCTCACGGCGCCAATCTTGTCATTGGGGACATCAATACTTCCGAGGGCGAGTCTCTCATCGCCGCGCTCCGTACCAATCACCCAAATGGCTCTCATCACTTTGTTACCTGCGATGTGACGTCTTGGGAATCGCAGGTCGCCTTTTTCAAGGAGGCAGCCCGACTCTCACCCGACGGAAAGATTGACGTCGTCGTCGCCAATGCCGGCATCAATCTCAGCGGGGCGAACCATAGCTTCGATAACCCCTCTCGGTCGAGGGAGGACCCGGATGCGCCTTCAGAGCCTTCGACGAAGACCATTGCCGTCAACATCACGGGTCTGACCTACACGACCCACCTGGGCATGTTCTGGCTCCCACGCAACGGCCAGCGAGACGACACGCGCGCCGTCCGCGACCGCTGCATCCTCCTCATCGGATCCATTGCGGGCATCGTCCACTTGCCAGGCCAGTCACCATACTGCATGTCCAAGCACGCCGTGACCGGTCTTTTCCGCGCCATGCGTGCGACGGCTTACTTGACCCACCGCGTGCGTCTCAACATGCTCTGCCCGTACTTTATCAACGAGAGCAACATCTTCCCCGGCGCCGCCGAGGCCGTGTTCCTCGGCGGCAGCGCGGGGGGCGCCACGTTTGGCGACGTGGTTGACGCGGCCACGCGGCTCGTTGCTGACGAAGGGGTCATCGGCAGAGCGCTGTTGGTCGGGCCGAAGATCTCGGACGAAGAGCGCGGCGTGGACGACAAGATTGCGGCGTGGGATGTGTACGCCGAAGATTACAAGGACTGCGAGGCCTTTGTGTGGAGGTGGGTGAGGATCATGAACACCGTCGAGGCTGCCAGGGGCTGGTTCGGCTGGGTCAGGGACTGCTTTGGTATTGCGTTCCGGCGATAGAGAAATCATCCACGTCATCTGAATTTCTCAACCGCTGAATCTTTCGCATGTCATATGAGCAGAGTCTGCCGACCAGCTGACATGAACCACGCTCAGAAACTTGGAGTACACACGGGTTCCTTTCAGCAGTATGTTGATCCTCGATCTGACGTTGTACACGGATGAATTTCCATCAGCGACACGAACTTGACACGGTATTTATCACAGACTGGTACGCAAGTCGTTGGACAGTCGCTACTCGAAGTAGATCAGTCGGAATACGTGACAGACGAAGGTGAAGAAGCACGAAGGAAGGATAACAAATAACCGGGTCGAGGAGGAGAAGGTGTCATTCTCCTCGTTTGCTTTTCCTCCCCCCGAAACGTTCGGCATCGTGGCGACTATCACAAACAGAGAATCCCGAACAAAATATTGTCCATGGCATTTACTGAGCAGATGACTGGCTTCATATACCCACGGGATGTCACGTGGAAAATAAGCATCGTGGCAGATGTCAGAAGATCCTGCCGGCACACTATCTTGTTTTAGCTCTCAGAAGATTGCCGCTGCCAGTTTGTATTCTATTCTTTGGCGAAATCCAAGTTGAGGCACGACGAAGGGAACTGTAACCTGACTTTACTCCAATCCCTCCGCGAAAGCCTCCAGTTTGAGTGGATAAACTCCCAACGAGGCTTTGGGGGGAACCGTATCAAAATCATCCTGGACGGTACCATGGAGCCATCTGACCAGTCGCTGATTCTGGAGTAGAGCGTGTTCGGGGGAACCATGAATAGACCGTCGCGGTCTGTTATTGGCGGACTCGGACGCTGAACCCTTCTCTTGAAGTGATGCAAAGCTCTGACGTGCTCTATGCAGACGAGGTTTTCTCTCACGACTGGGCCTCGAGTATGCAGTGATGATACTTTGGGAATGCTGGAGATGATGGACTAGACACTCAGCCCGAAATACGGGCTCGGATGGAGTAAGCTTTCTGCCAAACCGTGGCGACGATGGCTGGACAAACCACGACTGTCTGTGTTTGTGTATCCATCTCCGCACTGCTAGAGCGCCCGACTTGAATATACACTCTGCCCAATCCAGAAGAGGGGAGAGCAGAGAAATACGTGGCTGAATAGGGGCCAACCCATCCCATCGGCCGTTACTTGTTGTAAGTGTCCCAGCTTCAAGCGAACTCGGTGTCGCCAGATGATATGGCCGAGCACGAAGGGGAAGAAATGCAGCCAGAGAACGGCTGCATCGTCATCAGGAGGCGGAGGACAGAGGATAAAAAATAGGATATGGGTAAACTGTATACGGAGACGACGGAGTTGACGGACGACGACGATGTGAAGTCTGCGGTGAACCTCGACTGATGAGCTTGCTGTACTACGGGCTGTGTCACTCATTTTAAATACATGGTTGCTACCCAAACTTCTTACCAGAAATGTCTTGATCTTTGTCACTTGGTTTGGCCTGCTGAGACAGATTCAGTTCCGACCTGTCTGATCGCTAGATCTGACATGGCACACCTAGTGTCGGTGAATATACTGAGCCCATCTTCATACCAGGTCCAAGAACGCAATACCATAGTAACAGACGAGAAATAGAACGGGAAAAGGGATTGCTGCTCACAGACAAAATGGAGGTTATCGCAACCTTGGTGGGTTGTCAGTAGGATAAACTACTGGGAACCGGCGTCTGAATCTCAGGTCCAGACCGGGAGATAGCTCACGGAGAGGACGGCGGCGGCCTGCGGAAGTGGTCCTCGAATGTCGCGGATGTGTCTTAATGGTCGTCCGAGTAGATTAACAAGCTCGTGTTCAAGTGTGGGAGGTAACCCTTCATCGAGGAGGTGTGTCTTGCGTCGATGGTGTGATGACCACAGACGATAACCGCAAATCTCGCGTGCGTAGAAGGTTTCGGATGAATGCTCTGGCGATGGAGATGAAGGGTGACAGTGACTGAGTATCTACTTCGGCTTGAACACGTCACTAACGCATGTGGCTTCCCATCAGACAACGACTTCGGTCGGTATGGTGAGCGGCGTGGTGCAATCTTGCACTGGCAACGGATTCTCTATTGTCGAAGAAATGTTAAAGAATGAAACGGGTGTCTATATTCATTCACACAATGGTAACGATGGATCGCGATAAAGGGAGGGACTGCGACGACGAGACTTCATCCACCTTAAAAACAGAGAGATAAGCGTGCGAGCACCCCACAGCCGCAAAGCACAGTGATAGGTTCTCATGGGATGATCATTTCGGCCCGCGTCTTCCGAGGTTGCGAAGAATACCAGCAGTCGAAGTATAAGACCATGTGCAAGGCATCGCCGAGTCCCCGGTGTCCGTCACCGTCCTCGGCCGCCCTGGTAGTATTCCTGGCAACTGCTATCGTGCACCGCAGCCAAGCAGAGGCCAAAGGCCAAGTGCCAGCCGCACTTCCTTGGCTGAACAAGGACAACATTATCGTGAAGAGGATACCTCAGCCCGAAGATGCGCTGAAGAACCCAAGAACCGGTTAAACCCACTTGTTTTATAGATACCTAGGCGTCAATACATATAGAACCTCAAACGTCAGCTTGGATTCGTCCAACCGGCCCGATACACCCATTAACACAGCACAATACCTGCTTGAGATAGGGAGACATCGTGGAAACCTGCATCGTCGTTCCAAGCTGTAGGACCGTATCTCGCCTCGGAAGGCACCTCGTTCCTCCGTCTACGGCGACACCATGCCAGTAACCCCATGCCCGTCGTCCGGCGTCTCTGTTCAAGGTGAGTTCGCGACCCTCATGTAGCTGCTCGGGTTCGTGCAGGTCGCCATCTTCCTGGAAAACTGGTTCGCAGCACGCTTCACGGTATCCCAGGCAGGGAAACTTATGCAGCTCCTCCCTCCAACCGACCGGCCTTGACGGCTCCCCCAGTTTATATCTTGTTGGGCTCTGAGTTTCCCAATCGCACTGCTTCTTTTACGGCAGAAGGTGCCGTAACCCACGATAACCCAATACGTCGTCTCATGCAACTTCGCAGAGCCGCCCTGGATGCAGCTTCGCGACATCCACGAGAACAACGCAACCTGCCTTCGGGTTCATGTATAAATATCCGACTCGCGGCTGAATCGAACAAAGACTCCCAAGGCAGCGTGGATGGTGATGGTGACCGTGAAAAATGGCAGATACCAGCCGAGCCTGCACCACGTACCTTGGCATTACCAAGTCCAGTCCGAAGCCACCCCGACGGCAAATGTCGTCCGTCATCGTCGCCGTCGGTTGCGGATTCCCAGCCAAGGACACATTTTGCGAAGCACACCGTGCTAGCATATGACATAGGGGTCCCGCGTACGCAGCGTGTCACTCGGGGAAACCGGCTGCCCCGGTAGAAACCGAGACAGGACGAGGGCTATCTTGTGTGAAGCCAAGCAATACTCCACTTTCACTGGTGTCGACGGCTCTTTTGGTGGCGTGGAAGCGTTGATGCTGATACATTTCCGCCAAGGGATGGCGCAAGAGGATTGTGACGGAGTAACTTTGCCGTCGAGATTAGAGAGCCCTGCCAAGCCCAAAAGTAGATGTCAAAGCACGTTCAGAGATTGGAAGCATACGATTGCGGATGCTATTGATATCTTGGTTCTACGTTTCCTGTCCTGTACGCTGCTCATACGGGTTACTGCTTGAGTATGAGGTTGAACTGACGGGGAAAGTTCCTCGTCTTCACTCAAAGCCGAGCACCAGAAGCAAATCCGCCCAAGCGGCTTGTCAAAAAAGATGCACACTGATACGGCCTCGCTTACCTCACTTGACAGTTGAGGATACCAACTGGCTCGCATGATGTCGTGATCAACGGGGATGCCCACTGGGACCGCAGAAGACGCCCACATCACGACAGGCAGCTTATGTGGCCAAAAAAGATGGACGATCAGGGAATCGAACCCTGGACCACTCACATGCTAAGCGAGTATTATACCACTAAACCAATCGCCCAAATGATCTAGCCCGGACTTGAACCGGAGACCTTCAGTGTACAGCGAGGCATGCCTCGTGTTAGACTGACGTGATAACCAACTACACCACCAGACCAGTCGAATTGTTGACAGATGCGAAAAATTTGTAGTCTATTAGGGCTCGAGGGCTGGGCTGAGGCTATCACGAAGCCAGGATTGGGTGGGCGACGTAGCGGGACCAGTGGTGGGGTGCTTTCCGAGCGGTGGGTCGCCGAAATGAAGACCAATCACCCCGAGGCTCCTCCCGTGAACAGAAGGTCATTTGTCGAACAAGTCGAATTCAAGGATGTACTCATGTCGCTCGCGTTGCGTTGGCCGTGAGGTTCCTCTGCTGTTCATGGCCGTGATCTCCTGAAGCGTGGGGGTAGCTGTTCTACCGGCTGCTGCATTATGACGTGGCGGCATGGCATCTGCGTGACTGTATACTTTGACGGAGTCCACAGCATGTCGTCCACCGCGTGGCTGGTCTGGAGGTTTCCTAGAGTATACTCCGTCCGCCGTATGACGATCCCGCCGTCGGGTGGAAACCCCTGACGGCTGACGCAAGACCATGTGACCTGCGTGGAGTTCCAGATCGACAGTGTACTCGCGCCGCGCGCGTCGACCGGCGAGCGCGCTGAGCCGCATCCCGCTGATCGACGTCTCGGTGCGGCCGGGGTTCTGGGGCGGGCGGCGATACATGGCGGTGGCTCACGTTTACGAAGCACGTGGCGTCGGTGGTGATACGTGATAACCGGCAGCCTGCTTCCCCGATGCCCTCCAGTGGCTAGGCACGGGGAATATTTCCGTAATGGCAAGAAAACCGTCGCCTATCAAGATGGCGCGCGGCAACACATCATCCGGCTTCCCACCTGCATCGTATGAGGAGCTGGGCGGGCCAGGTAGCTGAAACGACAAGGCCAGTCGACTAGCTTCAGATGTGCTTCGACGCAAACTACGGCATTTCTCCTGGGAGCGCCTCTCCATTGGCCAACTGGCAACGATGCTTTCCGAACGACTCGGAGCCCTCGGGGCTAGATGATCAAGTCTTGGACCGCCTCGATTGTGAGCTGGAAAACTTGCTGCTCGGGCCCTCGGACGATTAACACAGACAGTGCGAGATGGTGCGTTGCCAATATTAGATAGACTCTGGCCACATCGAAGAACAGCGAATAGTACTGGCGAGAACTCCGCGTATGTTAGCGCAACCTGTTTGATAATTAATAATTCCCGAAAATCTGCGATGGGCTGATGGCTAGCTTGGGCGATTGTAGATCTTTCGCGAAGAACATTCGGTAGCCGTACAGTACAGGCCAGCTCCCTGGAGGGGACGTCGAGGCATTGACTGCTAGCAGTATGGTTCCAAGAGGCCAAGTGTTACGCCATACTGCGTACGCACCTGCATAGTTGAGATGAGCAGGGTGCCAGGTTGACCAGATGTCTGTAACAGATGCTAGAGCAGCAGAAGCAGGGTGTTCCAGACGAGAGATTGCCTTGATATTCTACTTGCGGGCTGAGCGGATGTCGTCAACAGTCGAAATGAAGCACCAAAGCTTGGTAGCGAGAATGAGTGGTGACGTGCGGCGGAGGATTGGCGCATTGACAAGGGAAGGAAATGAGAATTAGACTTCTTGCCTGAAACTATGTGGATGGCTAATGGTTCAGCCCGTCTCATCTCCGCCACGTGGAAAGGTCAGATGGCGGAGAATAGGCCCAAGCTTCCTTTGCTCTCGGCTGGCGACATGATTACCGGGGCAAACATCAAGCCATTTCCCACATTCTTTCGTGAGAAAGCCACCTGGAGCAATGGTCCAGGCCATTGTAACTACACGAACCGGACCGCCTGTTTCGGCCGTCGTAAGAGTATCGGCAGTGATATTCGACAGCGAGACGTTGGGCAGAATCAGTTTCTCGGGTGAATAGGAAGGAAGTTTCGAGCCCGCTTGGAGACGGGGATTTGGCCCTGGCCCGGGCCCAGGCGCCGTGTGCCAAGTCTGCAACCCAGCAGACCGGTTCTCTGGTTTACAGTAAGTCGATAAAATGATGGCGAGGGTGTCCGCAGTCTCGGAGATGGGGAGGAGACCAGGGAAGAGCTATCTCAGAATTGACATGCCTGGACTTCACGACCAGGGTGGATTTCTGGGTCGCCAGGAAAGAAACGGAATTGATCATTTGTCACTGGCCCAGGGCCATTAAACTCGCGGCAATGAGCACAGACAGGAGGTCGTGGCGAGTTGGGGGCCAAAAGCCGAGACAGCTGGATCCGGATAAGGGCAGACGTCATGCTGATGAAGGTGGAGGAATCGATTTCGAGAAGCTGGTTTGAAGAATGCATCAAGGCGAGATGGCGATGGGCTCGTCCCGTCTTCGTCGTAGGTCGGGCCGGAGTGATGATGCGGAGGGGCGTCTGCACCACATGTGCGGCTAGGCTAGGATTCTGGGGACCCCAGAAACCCACCAGTCGGTATCGAGTCCCAAAGGAGCAAGCACAGGAGAGAGTTGGCATCATGCTATACGGATGAAGACAGAATTTTCAAGTCGGTAATAAGATGGGTTGATAGAAGGACGAGTAGCTGTTGGCGAATGAACGGCAAGCAAAGAAGTTGACCGTGTCTTGGCTTGTTGGTTTGCTGTCGAGTGTCCTGAGACACGACGGGAATAAATGGCGGTCATAGTGTGGGTAGGATTGGTACTCCTTTCGTGTTCCGTGGATGCAGGGCGTGTCTCTGCGTCTGTTTTCTTTCCGACGATGGTGTTGCCAGCTGGACGATACCTGCAGTGGAGGTGCCTACTTACCTTAGGCTTTCGAACTGAAGGGTATATTGTATATACTGTTGTACACTCTGGCAGACGGGAATACGGCAGAAAGCAGGTGCGAAAGCGATACTGGCTCGTTTTCTGGCGGTATCTGGCAAGGTTGACTCTTGATGGGGAAGTCAAAGAGGAAGGTTCGAATTAAGCCCTCGCAGAGATTGCGCAGTCGATGAAGTGCATCGCGGCCTGCCCTGGACGAGCATGGACTGGCCGCATTGCATGATGGTGGTTGAAGTGGACCGCCGAGGGACAAGGGCGTGCGCGGAGGTTTAGAAAAGCCGAGAGGTACTGTGAGGTCGAGTGCCCGGTAAGGTAAGGTAAGGTAGGTAGGTAGGCACCTAAGTACCTAGTGACGGAGTAAGGTAGCGTCCCTGCCTCACCAACTCACCTCAAGGTAGGTACTCTTGGTACCGTAGGTAGGTAGGCACCGCAAGGTGTTACCTTAGGTAAGGTGGGCTGTTGTCTGCACCTTCCTGCGTCGAACTTGCATGCATTGCAGTTGGAGCAGCGTGGATTGCGGCTGTGCTGGCTAGTCAGGAAGCCAATGCAGGAAGCAGGAGTTCGTACAATCAGAATGGAAAGTTTGACATGAAGCTGGAATATCGATGGGAATCTATTCCCATGACCATGCCGACTCCGTTGCTATTCCGGGGTTCCTATTGTTTGGTGACGGGAGGTTTCCTTTATTGTGGACCGAATGTGGACACGGGAGGTCACCTTGCAGGCGAGAAAAGGGCCCTCCTGTTGTCGTCGTCGTCGTCGTCGTCGTCGTCGTCGTCGTCGAGGTGGATGGATGCGGAGGAGGGATGCTTGCGTGGGGACCTTTCTTTCCATGTGACGAGTGTTAAAGGCAGGCAGGCTCAAGAAGCAGGCGCATTCGCATCACCTTGCCACCGACCTAGGTACCTACCGATACAAGGCAGGTGCTATCGGGTAGTTTGAAGAAAAAAGTTCAACATTTGAGCAGGGTAACGAGGGATCATCGAGTACAGGTAGGTAGGTAAGGAAGGTATGGAAGATGTTCGAATGACCACCCAACTTTTGTGTATCGTTTGGCAGGTCCCTACTTGGCCTTACCTTGTGTCGGTATGTATGGAATACACGGTAAAGATATAACGCAAAAGAGCCCACAGTATCCGTACTGACGGCGGACTCGGGTTTCAAGCAGACGTTGTTCGGCATGGCACATGAGATGGGATGAATCTGGGCGGGACGAACCATCAAATCACGAACCACGAGGCAAGGCATCGACTCCCAGCTCCGTTGCGGCCAGACACTGTTCCCTGTCCGGACCTGCAGCTGTCGGGCCCACTGGACACGCGGAGCATGGGCAGCAAGAAGAGACAAGCTGGAAGCGACAGAAACATACCATAGTATGTATACAGCAGCTCACGCTAAAACATCAGTCCTCGTCCTCGACACCCATTGCAACCTGAGATCCACCTTTTTACATGCGCTTTTCGCCTGTCAAAAAGGCTCGAGAGCGACCCCCCCTGGCCCCCTGGGACGTCCACCACGATCTCGGCCCATGAGAGGTGAATCGGCTGTAGAAAATCCACCACGATGCCGGGCGCGTTAGCCACGCCCAGCATCAACCCATGGCTAGGGGCATCTCACCACATGGGACGGGTGAAAAAGACGACCCCACTGGCCCACGCAGGAGCTTCGCTCGAAGCTCGTGCGCTGCATCGGCCTGCCTGACTCGCTACGCAACTCGTCTGTACCTTTTTTTTTTTTTTTTTCACCGAACTGCGTGCCTCGACAGTCCTCACCACGGTACGGAGTACAGAGTACAGAGGGTTGTCTGGCACAGACACCAAGCCACGGACCGAAGCACCTTATTGAGCACTCTCTAGGCCTTTCCACAACCATCCTGAGGCCTGTTCCAGCATCAGTACTCCGTATGCACTTGCCTGTTGAAGAGCACGGAAGGCAGATCCTTGTATCTCTACAGGGCCGTTATCGCTCGGCTCGGCTCCGAATGTTGCCAACGACGTACGGAGTGAAGTCTGGGACTAATAGACGACGTTCCTCTTTCATTCGGAATGGGAGCCGCATACGGAGCATGTAGTACTATGCTTGGCTGAGCCTGACGTGGATGGCTCAGGATTTCGTTCGCGCAGGTGAGTACCTTGTTTGGCAGACGGAATGGAAGGCAAGGCCCCCGGATCATCGTCAATGGCTACATTGCCTATTGAGAGGCTCGTATTTCCTTGGATACCTAGATGGGACGCCGCCTGACCAACGTCAGCAGCAGCAACAGCAGCAGCAGCAGCAACAACAACAACAATAACAATAACAACACCGTCAGCCAAGGCCATTCTCCTTCTTTGCCATCTGTCCTCGCCCCTGGCCCTACATGGCTTGGCCCCGTCGGCGACGTTGAAGCTACCGCCCAAGCGTCCGACGGTAGCGTCAGCCTCTCGGTTTATTTCGAGACAATCAAAGCTGTGTGAGACACTACGTTCGCACTTCCACCCTGACATGGCTCCTAAGCCCGTCCGTTTCTGCCTGCTGTTGGGTCCAGGTACGGGGTACAGTCTATGCCAACTCGATCAAATCATCGTCAGCTCGACCAGACACCAGACAGACATGTCCGTCCAATCCGCCTGTCCATGATCATCCATCACATCGCATACGTCGCATACGTCGCATACGTCGCATACGTCGCATACGTCGCACATGGTACGTCGCGTCTATCAGTCACATCGAAAGCATACGCGTACCCACATGCAATCACACACACAGGCTACAGCTTTTGATCAGGCCGACGCTGCGGCTTCCGCTCGCGCGTCTCGTCTCGTCTCCCGACTTTTGATTCTTGGTTTGCTCCCTTCAGACGACTCCCGCCAGCCAGCCAACCACCAACCTCTTTTCTCGGACCCCTGTCACGGTAAGTCGTCCCGGCGGCTGTGTCTTGCAGCGCGCGCATCCCGTCAACACCACCTTTTCGCTTCAAGCCAATACCCTTTTTTTCCTTTTCACATTTTGCTTCCCCTTTCCCCCTGCGCTCGTTTCGCCATGCTTCGACGAGACCGCAAACCTTCCTTGAAATGGCTCCAAGGCTTGCCGCCCTACCGTTTCCCTGTGATGCTGCGGCTGCTCTGCTGATGACCTCACATGACTTGATTGCAGAAGCCTGAATTGCTTCATGATTTCTTTTGTGTCTATTTCTGTAGAAAAAGCTAGCGAGTCCGGCATTCGGCAAGCGAAAATAGACTTGGCTGACTTGAAGCATCTGGTCGGGTCAGATCAGATCGGCCTTTTGCTGGCGTGGCTAGACGTCCAGTGTTCGACCTGCTGGGTCCTATTGCTGCTACCTACCTTGGGCTATCCTTCCTATGTACCTGCTTGTAGCACAACCCCAACCGGGAGGCCCTTGCAGACAAGACGCCAGAGCTCAGGGCCGTTGCTGAAGATGGAGCCAGGGCCAGAGCCAGAGCCAGAGCCTGGGCAAGAAAGAGCAAGAGCACAACTTGGACCTCACCTTCTGTCCAGAGCCAACCAACGACACGACCTACCTCCTGCCAAGGTAGGTACCTACCTAAGGTACCTACCTGCCTTACTTCCATCGTCCATTGGACGATAGGTACATGACAACAAAAAGACCGGGAAGGCCAACTTGGATTCTTTTCCAATCAGAAGACGCTTTATTATTAACTCTCTCCCTTTTTTTTTTTTCCTTCTCCTCCTTCCGACGTTTCCACTTGATCCGGACTCCTACTTCATCTGATTGTTGGCTTCCCCCCCCAAAACAAAAAAATCAGGACAGGAAATGGGAGAAAAAAAAACCACATGAAGTGATGGTTATCGACCTGACTAACCTCCGTTTCCACACACCCTGTGCTTCTGCGTCTGCGCTGCACTCGCGGTGAACTGCACCAGCGTCTCGTCTGCATTTGTCTGTCACCCCCGTTCTTCGTCACCTTTCCTCGCCTGCCTCTCCTCTGCCTCACCTTAGTAGGTAGTGAAGTAAGTGCCTTCTATACCTGCCCAGATATCCGTACCTTCCCTCACCTGGCACCGGTCACTGGTCACTGGTCCAGTGGGAGTGTGCCCTTCACACCCCCCCCCCCCCCCCCCCCCCCCCCCCCCCCCCCCCCC